>MU228123.1:308048-323519 GCA_018584345.1 Thuja plicata | reverse complement strand
GGACTCTAAGCGGTTACTAGGTAAACCCATTGGCAAGTTACTTAATAAGTGAAAATATGATACATTAAAGGGGTTTAAAATAAACTAATAAGATGTCTGAGTCTCTACCCATGCCTTGAGTGTTGTCGCATGGTAGGATGGGAGTTGGGATCCTTGTCTTCGTGAAAGGATCACTGAGCCACATAGTGTCACTTGGAGGCCAGGGTCAAGAGGTACTACTAGGGTTACCTTCACGGTTGGGCTTATGTGATGACACTTCCCTATATACAGCTTAGGTTATCCTACGTGTGTCAGTTACCTCTGGTGTTGTTTAGTGTTCCTTGTTATGGTTTAGAATGCTTCTAGGAGCTTCTTTTGCATTTGAGTATGAGGTCATGTATACCTTGTTTGCATTATTATTTTATACCTCCGTGTGATGGGCCTGTTACTATCTCCTCAGCACGGTGGGAGTGGACCTTTGTTTCCATGTGGTCGGGTGGTAGTGATTCTTATTACCATTGAGATTCTAATAGATTCTTCTTCATGCTTGGATGTTCCTTGTTGCAGTTTCATTTTCATAGTCCTTTGGACACTTTCTCAGTTACTTGAGTTGTGTATTTATACCATATGTTTATATTGGTTATCATCCTTTGGTGGATGCATTGTATTGTTTACTATGTATTATTACATACCCTGCGATTTGTGCAGTGGATGTTGATTAGGTGGTATACCTTATGGTATCAATTGTATATGTAATCTTTATTATGAGATGTTTATTATTGGTTTCAGATTATGTAACCTTTATGTTAGTTCTTTATTATTGTATCATAGATTAGTTTGTTTAAGTAATGCTACATCAAGGAACCCTCGAGGAATGTTAATCATATATGTGTTGTATTTCATGTATGTCATGTACTTCATTATGTTTCTTCCACATCATTATTAATATTGTTTGTAAACATTTAAAAAAAAATTATTCCGTGAACTTAGTGTCATGTTTAGGTTAAGTTCTCCTGGGTTCCCTGGCAGGGCATTGCATCTTGGCATTAAGGTATGAATTACCTAATGGCCTAAGTATCCTTTTGCATAAATAGACAGAGAATTAATCCCTTCCATATGTTAATATCCTTGATGATTCTTTGATGATCATGTCATAAGACAAATTTTCATACGTCTTTGAATCAATCCTACAAGAAGAAAATCACAAAAATTACCCTACTTTATCATTGCTCCTCTAGTCCTGGACATCATTAAGTTGTTAAAAAGATAGGATGCCAAAAATCAAGAAACACATATCTGAATCTCGTTGCCATTGTAATTTGATCCATAGGTTTAACATATTTCAATCCATCTCCTTCCAGTTTGATTTTGTTCAAGTTGGGAAATTTAATATTCGATGTTGGTTGGAAGTTTGGATGTTTGAAATTTGAGATTTTGGATTGATTAAAAAGGTCGCCTGTCCTAATTCTTGATCGTGATGAAGAAGATTTGTGTTTTTTTTGTGTACATTTCCATGAAGATCTCCCAATGATTAGATGTGTGCCCCTAGTTTGCATGAAAATTTTGGTAAACATCAATGTTGGATGAAATAAATGGCGCATTTGGGGTGGTTTTGTGTTAAAAAGAGATGAGCTAGGGTGTTTATAGTGTTATTTGGAGCCTAATAAGACTCAGAGGTTATTTTTCTTCACTTTTATTGGCGTGGTTTATCCCCAATTTTTTCAATGGGGGTTTGGGGGCAGCGCCCCTTGCGGGGTCCTGGGGCAGCTTGTATTGGATATATTTCTTTGTGTTTTAAATGAGGATTTAAAAAATAAATAAATAAATTTTTTTTTGAGTGAGGCAGGGGGGAAAAAGCTAGCTTGGGAATCCACATAGTCTTTGATTTTTATTTCCTTTGTGATGCTTTATAATGCATTTCTTCAATGAGAGATTTAGGAACCCACATTTTCTTTGATTCTTCTTTTTGCTTGGTAGACCTTTGCAGCCTTTGGATATTTCTTTTTTCTTGGTCAACCTTTGCGGCCTTTTGGATATTTATTTTTGCGTGGTAGACCTTTGCGTTCTTTTGGATATTTATTTTTGCTTGGTATTCACATGTCGATTAGAATGGACACGAGAATTTTTGAATGCCTACAGATTCTTGGATTTTTTTATTTTATGTTTGACATCCAAATTGCTTCCAAAGGTTTTGGGGTTAATGGATGGATAGGAATGATATGGAAGGTTTATATGGATAGGTTCTTGGAAATTTATCAAGTATGTATGCCTTCATTGATCTTGACACCTGATAGGGTAAGTGGATGGTGAGCTAGGAATGGTAGACATGGTGGATGGATAAATATAAGAACCCAATATGGATGGAAGGGATAAAGACTTTAGCTTTGGGATATATGAACCCAAAATCGATTTGGAGGATGGAGACTTTAGCTATGGGATATAGTGACCCAAAATGGATTTGGAGGATGGGAAAGGTGTATGGTTATGGTTTAATGGAGAGAGATAAGGTGGGAAATGGATATCAACATCTTTAGAGCGAGCTATATTTCCAAGACTCTCATCTTTAAGATTTATCTTTATACTAATATGACCATGAGTAGATTTGGTAGGATAAAATTTGATAGGAGAAACTGAAGCTTTAGGGGATTTAAGAACATGAAATTAATTTGGAAGAGTGAGGGATTTTTGAGGTAGATATGGGGGATCATGACAAGGAGATTATGGGATACTTTGATGTTGACATGGAAGGATCATTGGAGGGTGTAGAAAGGGTGCTTTTCTCTTTATTTTCAATAGGCTCATTGGAAATGGTGGAAATGATATATTGATATTTCTTAGGAGGTGGATAATATATATGAATTGGAAGCATACTTTGTTCTTGATATGGGAAGGTATCATTGGATGGTTTAGAAAGGGTACTTTTCTCTTGGTTTTCAATAGACTTATTGGAAACGGGGGAAGGGATATCCAGATTTTTCTTAGGAGGTGGATAAGATGTGAGGTTTGAAGGGATACTTTGTTCTTGACATGGAGGGGTGTATTCTTGGAATAAGTGCAAGGGTATGAGGGAATCATCATGAGATTCTACGGATATAGAATCTTGGTCAAATAGTGAATAGGATTGGATAGTATCTTGATCTTGACCTTTACTAAGACTTGTTTCTTCATAATTTGAATTACCTTCTTGACATGGATCCACTTCTAAGGACATGGTAGGAGTTTGGATATACATGAGGATTTCTTGAAAGGATTCAATAGCTTGACATGATGGGGAGTTATTTTGAACATGCATGATAGGAATTAAAGCACACGATGGCTCAGGGTCTAGGATCTTTGAAGCATAGAAGAAACTTACAGTAAGATGTAAATTAGCTTGGATTTTTTTAGATGTATCCTTTGATGGTATACATATTTAGCATTAAAAATTATCACCCTTAGGATCTTCATTTAATGAATGGATTTTGACGAGTTTTGCTACTTTAGGAGATGGAGGAATGGTGGAGGAAATAGAAGTGACATGTAGGTCATTACTAGACATAGGTTCATAATTTTGATCTTTCTTGGGATTAGTATCTTTTTCATCATTAGATGAATATTTAGGATTTTTCACTTCAATTATGTCACCATCAATGAGATCTTGGATTTTATGCTTCAATTCTGCGAAATTTGAAGTTTTATGTCTATTATGTTGATGGTATGCATAATAGTTGCTCAAAAATGTAAATCTACATGAAGTCATTTGAGGTAATTTTATGAGATTGTGTTCAAGAATATCTTTTAATGTTGATTCATAATATTTTCCCAAAGGAGTACATTCTCTATCCAATGGACATTTAAATTCACTTGTATTTTCCAAAGATATGCTAGATTCAAGATCATAATGATCCGATTTGTTGTTATTATATGATTGATAAACAAGACTCTCAAAAAAATATGATGTAGCTTCCTCTTCATTCTCTTGATTAAAGATAGGATGGTTATGAAGTTGTTCTTGATCAAAGATGGGTTTGTTATGCTTATATGCCTCTCTGTTTGAAGAAATGGGAGACATTTTTAGACCACGATTAAAGAGAAAAGGAAACATTGATCTTAATGAGTATTCTTTGAATGGTGTATCCCTTTCTTCCTTTAGGTCTTGGATTTGTGATTGCAAAGATTGAATTTTTTGTGTGGTGGCTGCAATAAGATTCTCATCTTCATTGTTTTCGTGATTAGGGTATCTAGACCAATTATTTTTAGCCATGATGTGATTGTCTTGATTTTCTTGTCTAGGTGGTTAAGGAGGTGTTATCTTTTGAGGATAAGGTACTTATTCCTTATGCAAGGCTCCATCTTCTTGTATATAAAATTTAATATGATGGAATCTTGTCAAAATTGGCATGATAAGGAATTTTGGATATTTGTTGAAATAGTATCCTTTTGAGAAAAATGATGATTTTTATAAACTTTGGATCTTTTAAATGAATGTTTAATTTTCCTCAAGATCATGTATCATCAAGCATAAAAACTGTAAATACACATGTTTTCTAACCTCTGCAAAGCTACACATAAAAATGTATATCTTTGAAACTTTTTGACAAGGTCTCAACAAGAAAACTCTTCAATCAATCTATCTATGGTAAATTTGGTTCAACATGGTTTAAAAAGGTAGGATTGATAGATTAACCAGGTGTTTAGTTCAGGTTCCAAACAAGAATATCAAATGAATCATACAAGGAACATGCAGTCACACATGCATGATTTGAGGCCTATAGCCCTATGAGTCCACGCATTTGATATTTTTTCCCTCTAAGTTTTTCAACCTAACCAAGGTCTTTATTTATAGTGGGTGGAATAGGTTGGCTTTACCTTGTTCCCACTTTGGGTCATCCCACTCACTGACTTTATTAAAGCAAATCTCGAGAGGCAGGCCCACTAAAGTTCTAGCATGTTCATGAAAAATGAGAAAAATGAAATGAGAAACAAGTCTAGGAGTTTGATTACCCTAAGAAGGGTAAGATAATATGCCTATTGTTTTCACCTCACAAACACAATTAACATGATTTAATTCCAAGCCTTTTAATCTAAAGGGATTATAGAATATTTGGATTTTTTATTCACTTGACAAGTGAAGAGCATATACCTAATTCTTTTTATCCATAAACATGAAGGCTTCAATTTTAGTGCTTGTTCATTTCTTAAAATTTCTTTCTATTGTCAAATTTAGCATGTTTGGCATTTTGGTCAACTTGAAAAGTTGAGAGCATATGCCTAATGCTTCATTAGGAAAACAATAATAGGATTTTAATTAGCTAGATTTCAACTTTGAGATGTCGCAATTTAAACAAATGACTTAAAATCAAAAGGTTTTAGAACTCACCTTGTTCGAAGATTATGCACATTTTTGAGGTTTTTAATGTTTTTTTTATACTTTACCTTGACGATCATTCTAAGATCCTTAGCATCCAATTTTTCTCCCAAATGTTAGTTCAACAACCAAGGGAACAAAATAAAGGAAAATTGAAACCAAATCCATCTCAATTGAATGAACAAATACTTAAGCCAAATATGGAAACTTAGTTTGATATAATTTGAGAATTTTGATGTAATGTTCATATTTTGCGTTATTGATTTTCTTAGCATAATCATTTGATCTTTTAGATTCCTTCTCTTTCCAATGATCAAGTGTTGTACACTTTTCTTTTTGAACTTTCTTAAAATGCACCATATTCAAATGGGAGAGTCATCAAGATAAATGAAATAAGTATTATAAAATTCTTGATAAAGATCAACGATCTTTGAATACCTATTTCATGCTTGAATCACTTCTTCCAAAGTTTTAGCTTTGATTGCTAGTTGTATCCATTTTGTGTCTTTACATAGCCTTTTTGCCTCTTTATCTTGATAATAATCGGGTGATTTGTATATCGCTTTCTGAGTTTTTCTTGATTTGATCCCTTTAGTCATCTGAAATTCATCAAAAACATCAATTAGTTGTCAAGTTTAGAAATTATAAAACTTAAATTTAATGTTTCTTATCATTAACCAAATGCTACAAAATAACTACCGAATGTTGTAGACACTAAAATCTATCCATCACCCTTATCCTAGAAAAATTAAATAGATATTTATTATTTATTTAATAATCCCTACCCCACCCTTAATTAAATAAATTTACATTTATTTAATTAATAATCTTCTTTATCCCTATCATGGCGGACAATGACTCTGGAGGTAATGGCTATGGAGGCTATGGCTTTGGAGGTAAAAGTTATGGGGGCAACATGTATGGTGCAACGAGCTATGGAGGATATGGGATTAGCAGAAGAAGTCAAAGACAATGGATACAACCAGCCAAAGGGTTTGCTGGATATAACATGCAGGAGAGTTTCACAATTGACCAGCCCAACCAAGTTAGATGGGCTCAAAACAGAAAGGGTCCAATGGGGATGGAGAGTAGAGGCAGGATTAACGGTAGATTGAGGTGGATTCCCCCATGATAAAACCCATTACAGACTATAGAAGAATGGAAAAATGGATGAGACATGGTGAACATAGCACCCTTTGTTTGGAAACTAGGAGGATCCTTCTATCGCCCAAGAAATTTTAAATTCAAGCAGATTGAGGGCAAATTTTGGCGCCCTAAAGAAACAAGGAAGGAACAAATAGAAAACCAGCGATAGAAACTCAAACAACCGGAGAAAAGGTAGAGGATCTTATCCCCATTAGAGATGCATCTTTATTGACAAATAATCCCCACTAAAATGAAATAGTTAATAGGATGCAAGATAGAGCTTTCTTTATAAAATGGATAGGACCGTGGCCGTCCATAGAAAAAATCCAAAAATGGGTAGAAAATCATTGGGGGCACCAATTTGAGATCAAAACCCTAACAAATGAGTTCATCCTGGTCATCAGTCCCTCAAAAATGGACAAGGAATGGATCCTAAAAAGTGGCCCTTACATGCTGGATGGAAAAGGTATCTGCATTCTGGATTGGAAACCCAACTTCAACCTGGATAAAGAGGAAGTAGAAAAATTGCTATGTGGTTGAAACTACAGAATCTTCCATGGGAATATAAGGATGAGGAAACATTAAAAGAGATTGGGAACAGTCTAGGGATCTTCCTAAAAGATGAGGATGCAGTAGTTAATAATGACTTCTACATATATTCCAAAATGCTTGTTAAAATACAAAAAATGCTATCAGATCCCAGACTATGTAGTCCTTGGGTCAGAAAATGGGGAATGAAGACTAAAAATTGAGGTGGAGAATGCAGATATTCAAATGGAGACAAAGAAGGATACTGAGAAAGGAAAAGGACTAGAAATTAATAAAAATATAGAATGGATAAAAAAGATAGAAGAGAAACAAACTAGACTCCCTACTTGGTCTATAGGATTTGAGGAATAAATGATTGCAAGACACGATCTAAATATGATGAATGCACATCAAGAGGTGAGCATCCTGGAACTCTCAATGGATAATGGTGTGAAAGTAAAGGTTCATACAAACATCTCCCAATAAAAAAATATTGATGTGTGTGTATTTTGTGGTTCCTGCAAGCTGCAACACAACACTTCAATAATTCATTACATTAGTGCAAAACATAGAATAAACCATAAAATCAAACACTAAAACTAACTTATTGCTTCCTATCTAAGAGGAGTGTGAAGAATGCTATAATTTCGCTCAAATTATGCATTAATCAGTGACATATACAACTTAGAATGAAAGACTCAAAGAAAACTAGCCTATATGCTCAAGAAATGGTTCATTTTAGCTTTCAAATTGGATATTATACCAATGCAATCAAGATTACTCTAAAATGCATAAAGATTTCTAAGAATTCTAGCAGCATAAGTTTACTTCTAAAATTAGGGGCCCATTGAGCTTAAAATTCATTCTATTTATAGAAGAATTAGGTGAATGAGAGGTTGAGATTGAAAGTGGAAGAGAGGTGGAGATTGAATCTTTGGTGATCCATGTGAGGTGATCCAAGCGATTTCACTCCCATTGGTTAGGGAATTGAATTTCCCTTTTGTAAATGGAAATGTAACTTGAGGATTTATTTAATTCATTTTTATTAATTACTTTAGCCATGTTTTGAATTGTTTTAATTGAATTGAATTGTTTTTTATTTAATTTAATTGTTTTCATTTATTTGATTTAATTGGCTAAGGCAATTAATTTGATTTAGTGATTAAAACCACTTAGGAGATTAAATTTGATTTAATAAATTATGCCAATAAATTGAAGAATTATCTTGACATAATTAGGGGTATGATCACACTTAGAGAAAATAGGGTCTATGGTCAGAGCATACAAAATTAGGGTGGTTATATTTGCCCCTCTTTGAATAGATGTGCGAGCAATGCATTGATTCAAAGAAAGTTTTTTATGTTGACTTCAAAAAGTTTGAGAATTTCACACTTGATCAAATAAAATGTCTGATGAGATTAGTCTCGCACTTGATTGAACTAAACTAATAGAATTGACTTTGAACTTGATCAAACAAAGGTCAATAAGCAAAGATCTTAAAGATTCCAATTCTGAACTTGGTTGTCGTCCAAAATTAATAATACTGACTCCGAACTTGATTGAACGAAGGTCAGTACAAAGCTTCCAGGAGCTTTAATAAGAATCTGAGAAAAGTAGACATAGGGTATCCAGCTTGTAAGAACCAAAGCTTTCAATCCAACAGTCCTGACTTAGTCAAGGAACTGTCATGCCTTTAGTTTGTTTGATAACGAAGTCATTTTAATGTTGTTTCGAGAAAGAATTTGATCTATTTTAGTGTGATCATGCTCCCTTGGGAAAAAATTGAAGGAAAAGAATAAATCCCTCTATAGAATGATGTATCACTTGAATTGATCGATTGAATCGAGAAAGAATCAATTTAGAAGAAGTGGAGAAATGAAGGTGTGTTTAGAGAAAACATAATTTTACCAAGTTAATTATGTTAAAATGTGAGTCTTGAGTCTGATAAAATAATGTCTGACCAATATTTTTGATGAATAATGTGCAATTGGATGATATGGAACCTAGAAAATTGATTGCATAAAGCTTGCAAATCATTTTCAGAACATATGGAGCAATTCTGCATTTTCAGTAACTGTCAGAAAATGTTTACTATGCTGTGTAGAACATCGGTTGTGGATTTGATTTCATTCCCAATTGATCAAAAAGAGAATAAAATGAGTTTTAGTTTCCTGGGAGGAGTTTCAGAGCTCCTAAATAGCTCAAAAAGTCAAATATATAGGTCCAAATTCACTTTTTACTCACTCATTTTCACTTTTAACCTTGGTAATTTAGAGAGATCTGCAAAGAAGATGGTGGTCCCCATGGAGAAGCATCATTTTGAGACCAATCATCAACATCATCATCCATATGACTACCCAGCTCCAGTAAGTGCTCAAAAACCTAGCTTGTCAAGTTTACAATTTTCAATTTTATGCATTTTTGCTCAAGATAGAAGCATTTTAGTTTTGCATCATTTACGGTGTTTAGGCTCGTATCTTGTAAATTATGTGTCATTTCCTATTTTCTCCATAAATCTCATGTCGCATCCCGTCAATTTAGGATCACACCCTATTTTAGCTCTTTTATCGCATGTTGTAGTAAAATTTAGGATTTTCAAGTTTGTCGCACCCTGTTGAAACAAGATCGCATGCGGCATCTCGTGTCACATCTTGTAAAAATAGAAAAAATTCTCAGATGCCCCATTGCATCCTAGGAATTGGGGATCACATCCTATGAAAGGGATCACACCCCATGGAAACAAGATCATTTCTGGTAATTGGGTTAATTTACTTGCAATTTTTGACTATTTTTCTTGATCTATTTCTGCTTAGTTGCCTTAGATAAAATACTGATTTTGAACTTTTCTACATTTTGTGATTAGATTCCTTTTGAGGTTGTCTCTTTTCAAGGACCATACCCTGGTCATGTCCTTGCACCATTGAGATCATTGACAGATGACGAGGTAGAGTTAGTGGCTCGCGTTGGTTTATTGTCTTTGAGAGATTTACTCGATATCAGGGTAAATCAGGGGTTGTTGACTGCTTGGGCCGAGAGATAACACTCGGAGCACAACACCTTCTATCTACCTACTAGAGAGATAACCATTACAATAGAGGATGTGTGGTGGATACTCAGAGTTCCTGTTAGTGGTTGAGAGCTGCAGTTTGATTCCACCTCTATTTCAGCGATTGCCATGTCACGATGATTCTTCGAAGATGACACCATTACTCACCGTTACCTTACATGGGATTATATGTATGATCTCTATGAGCATCTTCCTATATGCTTAGCCAGTTTGATCAGAGGTGTCCTCATGCCTGACCAAGGACAACATAGATTCATGGTCGGTTGGGTGGACATGCTAGAGAAGATGATGTTTTCCAGATGTAGATTTGCATGGGGTAGTTGTATACTCACTCATATGTACAGAGTGTTGCATGAGATTGTATATCAGTACTCACAGAGTATGACAGTTGAAATCCTTGTTCTTCAGATCTGGGCCTGGGAGCATATCCCAGTTACATGGTCGATTGTCAATAGGCAACATTTAACAGAGCAGCCATATGTGTATATGTACTCAGGTTGGATACAACAGCCCCATCTAGGCAAGGTTGAGTATTGGCGCCATATTTTAGATGATATGGCTGTAGTAGTGTGGTAACCCTACCTTGATTGTGAGGAGTGGTTATCATATAGGTGCTATATTCCTTATTATTTTTAGAGAAGGTACCTGATCAGTAGGACCAAATATGTTATTGAGAGATTCTTAGTCACACATGTTTTGAGGCAGTATAATCGTATGTAGGGCAGGTGCCAAGATATATCTGTATATGCACAGATCTGAGATGAGACACCACTGCGGGGTCCTCAGCTGATATATGAGACTGCATAGAGAGCTATTATAGATATGGTGGCATTACCTTGGGATCTTTAGCTTGAGGTAACAGATGCAAGATGTTCTGATGGGTACCACGCTAAGATGTTATAGTATCCGTTCCCATGGTTTACAACACCTGATGAGGCCATTCCATGGATTGAGGATCCATTGGATTATGATCCCACTGATGACCATCCTGTTCGAGGCCAAGGGGGAGCACAAAGAGAGAGAGGAGCTGTGGGGAGAGATGGAGGTAGGGATGGTGGTAGATATAGTGGGAGGCACCCTCCTCTTGATAGGGGACAGGGTCTGGATGATCAGGATGATGCAGATGATAGGGGTGGAGGTGTTGTGGCTAGTGGAGAGAGCACTAGTGGCAGTGGGAGATAGACTCAATTTAGATTCATTGCTCCCTAGAGGGATCTAGGTCCACTCTTGACCAGAGATTAGCAGAGACAGAGACAATGTCAATAGGATGCTCAGCAAGATAGACCATCTGAATGGGATTCAGGCCGAGGCTCTTCAGGAAGAGATGGAGATGCATTGTTATAGTGTGAGTGTGAGCATGAGCAGCTCAGAGAAAGTATCATGACCTTAGAGGCTTTTCTTTCTAAAAAGGATGCACAACTTGAGCATTTGAGAGCAGAGAGAGATATACAGGCTCGCACTGCGACACACCAAGGACAGGGAGTAGTTTATTATTCAGGATTATATCATGCTGTGGTTCTAGAGGGTTAGAGAGAACCACTATATTCATGGATAGCTTAGCATTTCGAGGGGTCCATGCCTCCACCAGATCAATTTATTCCACCTCCTCATCCTCCTCTAGATCAGGGAGAGGGTGGTAGTTAGACTTGATACTGCATATTGTCATTTTTTTCAAGATCATATTGTATATCTGGATCCTTCTGAGATCGTTCTTTTGTATGATGAAATTTATACATGTATATTTGATTCCACTAGAGACTCTGATACTCTTTTGTAGACAACTCCATATTTTTGATATGATCCATATCTCATATATCTGAGATAGTTGATCTTGATTTTTGATATGTTCATGGGTTCTCTTGCTTGGATAGATGTTTAGATTTGATGCACATGTGATAATGTTTATCTTGGTCTCTTGATGAGTTAGATTAGATATGTGATGACATCCTTTATGCTCATTGATTTATTACTGCTATAAATGTGTTTTAAATGATACTAAGTGAATATGCAAATGAATGTTTTTGAGATTTTCTTTATGCAAATAAATGTATGGATGCACTTAGGATGTAAATTTAAATGCAATTCTTGAATGCTTTATTTTTGTCTTTTCTCTTTCTCATTTATGAATGCAGAATGTATGTCATGGATATGCAATGACATTAATTTCACTAATATTGATGTATGTAATTAATTTGGATTAGGGATGAATCAAGAATTTATTTTAAGCTCAAGTCCTTTTTATTCTTTGTAAAATGAATCACACAGTATTTAAATGCATCTACATGCAGACCCTTAGAACTGTCACTGATTTGTATACTTTGTAGCATTTTATCATCATTGGGCATTTATTGTTATAGACATCACCTGATAGTACAACTGTCACCAATACCCAATGGTATCATGAAAGTATGAAAACTATTTGTATTGGATGCAATGTCGGACAAACTTAGGCATCAAGGCATAGAAGCCAGGATGACAAGTTATTTATCTACTTTTATTTTTAAGAATCAGTTTTTGTTGAAGTGTAATGTAAGATATGTTACCCGTAATGACCTTGAAAATTCATATCTTTGGGTACATCATGTAGCGTACACCTTAGTGAGAATCTGATTTAGAAAAAAAAAGGAAATTATTTCAACCTCACCGCAGTTTACACATAACAAGGATCGAGATATATGCGGCTATCCACTCATGTTGGTAGCCCTTACCATAAACATCTAAGTTAGGTGAAATTTATAGGATCATTTGGAATAATCACCATACAAAGAAAACCAAGAAAATGTTATGCCCCCTATCCTTGCAACTCTTTGTCTGTGAATAGACATCATGGAGTTACTTGGAAGACATAACAATCAACAATTGAGAATCAATCAAAGAAAATTTATAACTACTTAGATACCCCGAGTATGAAACATCATGGGAACATAAAAGAATCATAATCAAGCCAAGATCAAACTATGTGTTTAATTAGTATTGAGAAATACTGTCGATTCATTTTTCAAGCGTAATAGAGATTCATCAATCAAAATTTTGAATTAAGCAATATGTTTTCATCTCTGAGTATATGCAAGATAAACTTTGTCAGCAATTGCAATCCAATGCAGTGTTTATAAACATTGGTTGATTAAAGTGTTGAGAAACACTAGTTAATTTTTATTTCAAGTGTTGAAAAACACTAGTTCATTTAAGTTCTGGATTAAAGTGTTGAGAAACACTAGTTTGATGTCTATTATAGGTAGGTGGTGTTGAAGAAACACCTTTGTTTGTGATAGTGACGTTTAAGTGCAAGTATTGAGAAATACTATTTTGAGAGGCAAACCATCCTAGACAAGACACTTTGGAAAACCTAGCAGATGTGAACTGACCATGCTAGAAAAGATGCCCCCAGTGCAGAATGACTATTCTCAAGACGCAAATGTTGACAAATCCCAAGCAAGGATAGGACATTTGTAAGGAATTAGAATTACCAAATAGCACAGGTGCGGGTATGAAGGTTTAGTGTCATCAGTGCATTGATAGATATAGCAAAAAGTTTGAGTGACACCTAATTGCTAGCTTTTCACCACTCAGAAAAGATTTTTATTTTTTCTACCAAGATGCCTGTTTGCCAGGCTTTCATCAAGGCACTTTTTTTTAGGACTTTTTCCACTGTTTTTGGATTTCTTTAGGATCAATTTTCTAATTTTTTTGGTATTTTCTGAGATTTTCACTACATAGGCTCTGCTAGCTAGATATCAAGCATAGAACTGCTTCAAATGTAGAGTATTAATGGCATCAAGAAGAACATCTCCCTTAGGTGTAGCTAGCTGATAAGCTCCAGTCCCAAAAGTTGCGGTAATGACATAAGGTCCCATCCAGTTTGGTTCAAACTTTCCTTTCTGTTCTCTATTAGGATGATTCTTAGGATTCTCTTTCAGAATGAGATCCACCACTTGAAAGTGTCATGGTTTGACCTTTTTATTGTACCCTTTTGACATGCATTTTTGGTACACTTTCAGATGATCAAACGCTTGTTGTCTCTACTCATCAAGTAAGTCTAAAGAATTTACCCTATCAATGAGGCATTTTTCGTCAGTAACAAGACCTTGTAAAGATACCCACAAAGATGGGATTTCAACCTCAATAGGTAATACTGCCTTATTACCATAGACTAGGGAAAATGTCGTGGCTCCAATTGGTGTTCTAATGCTTGTTATGTAGGCCCAAAGTGCCAGATTTAATTATAAATGCTAGACTCTGCCAAACTTACTCACAGTTTTGTGTAGGATTTTGAGAATGTTCTTGTTAGATGCCTTAGCTTGTCCATTACCTTGAGGATAATAGATCGAGGAACAATGCTGAGTAATGTGAAACTGTGTGCAAAGGTCTTTGATGTCTTGGTTTTTAAATTGGCACCTATTTTCTGTTACAATTGAAGAGGGTATCCCAAATCTACAAATAATGTAGTTCAAGATAAACATAACCACCTATTTGCTAGTGGCTTTGATCAGTGACACGACTTCGACCCACTTAGTGAAATAATCAATGGTTTTAATGATGTATTTGTGTCCACTTGAAGAATTAGGATATATTTGTCCAACCAAATCAAAGGCCCGTTGCTGAAATGGCCAATGTGTTATGAATGGTATGAGTTCTCTAGCAGGAGCATGGATGAGATTTCCACATGTTTAACATTTATGACATGTCTTTGAAAATAGAATAGCATATTTTTCCATCATGGGCCAGTAATAGCCTACTCTTAGCAGTTTCCTAGCTAGTGAAAAGCCATTTGAGTGTGATCCACATACACCTTTGTGGACTTCTTTTAATGCGTGATCTGAATCTTCTTATTCTAAACACCTAAGAAGTGTACCATCGAGACCTCGTCTATATAAGTTATTAGTAATGAGGACATAACGTGATGCTATCCTAATTAAGGCTCATTTTTTATTCCTCGATAAACCATTGGGTAAAGTTTGGTTAGTTAGATAGGAAATGAGTTTGGCATACCAGGATTGGTCTTGGGCATTCAAAGCACAAATTATTTGGTACTCAGGGGTATCAAAATTTGGGTAGGATATTTCTTCCACCAAGAAGTCATAGCGGAACTGATGTTCTTCTAATTGTAACATGGATGCTAGTGTAGAAAATAGAATCTGCAACTTTATTCTCTATTTTTGGTATTTGCTGGAATGTGACGAAGACAAAGTACTTCTTCAGGTCATCAACCAATTGTTTATAAGGCATCAACTTTTCATCTTTGGTATGATAGTGTAGACACCCTAAAATGGACAGGCTTGCGACTTTACATTAAAAACACTAATTTTCATCTATTAATTAATGGTTTCGTAATCATTAATTAATCATCTATTTTCTTCTAAATTCATTTCTCAAATCATCTAATCCAATTCCCAAAATTAATTAA
>MU228123.1:277942-291294 GCA_018584345.1 Thuja plicata | reverse complement strand
TAACCAAACTCTATCTCCTCTTAACCAAATAAAGAGGTGGAGTTTACTGAGGATCTCTTCTGTTCCTTTTGATCTCAACCGTTCATCTCCCCATCTCTGGGATTGATCTCAACCATTCATTTTATCATCATTTCCTATATAATAAACCCTTCATAACCATTTGAAGGATCTAGGTTTTCAAGCTTACAAGCGCCATTACTCTGTCAACATTCAAGCTATCTTGCGATCACACACACATTTCAAATATCAAATTCTCGACGCTTCTCAAGTCATAGACGCTACCCAGCCAATACTGAGCATCAAAAACAGTGTTTCGGAAGGAGTACAGAGAAACAATAGAAGCTTCAAACATCGAAGGGTTTGCATTCATCTGTCTTCCTTTCTCTTGTTTGTACATTTTATTGCTCACGTTTCTGTTATTCATTTAGTAGTTATTGTGTACTTGATTTGCATTCACTTGTGAACCTTTGCTACTAACCCCCGCCCTTGGAAAGCTGTGGGAAACCGGAGAGAGAGGCGTACAGATAGTCTCCATTTACTTAATTAATAATAAGATAAGAGTCACCATATACATGTAACTCTATGATCTTCCATTCCATGGAAAATTTAAGACCATTCACTAATGCTTCATATTCAAAAATGTTATTGGTGCATGGAAATATTAATTTGTATGCCTTGGCAATCTTGTAGCCTTGAGGAGTAATGAAGAGAACTCCTAATCCAGAACCTTGTTGCGTGAAAGAACCATCAAAGTACATCTTCCACAGATTTTAGTTAAATACATTACTATTTCATCAGGAAATTCAATTATCAGAGGTGCGTCATCTTGCAAGGGTGAGTAAGCTAATTGATCGATGAGGACTTGTCCTTTAATAGCCCTTCTATCCACGTACTCAATGTCAAATTCGCTCAGAATCAGGACCCACTTTGCTAGTCTTCCTGTTAATTTTGTCTTGCTTAAGAGGTATTTCAAAGGATCTGTCTTTGCAATGAGCTTTATTATATGTGATAAAATATAATGTCTCAATTTGTGTGATGCAAAGACAACTGCTAAGAAAGATTTTCCAATTATGCTATAATTAAGCTCATAAGATACTAGTGTTCTGCTGATATAGTAGATTGCTCTTTCCTTTTTAGTTTCATCTTCTTGCGCCATCAATACTCCCAGTGATGTAGCTATAGCTAAAATGTATAGGAGTAATGGCTTTCCATGAATGGGTGCCATGGGAATAGGAGTAGCCAAGTACTCTTTTAATAATTTGAAGTTATTTTCACAATGTTCGTCCCATTTGAAGGTGACACCCTTATGTAGCAATTTAGTAAAAGGTTGTGCTCTATCTGCAAGTTGTGACATAAATCTCTTGATTGACTGGAGTCTTTCTTGTAATGTCCTCATTTGACTAATATTGCGTGGAGGAGTCATTTCTAGTATATATTTAACTTTTTTAGGGTCCACCTCAATTCCTTTTTCTGATACAATAAACCCTAGAAACTTTCCTAATTAAACTCCAAAGACACATTTCTTTGGATTAAGCTTGAGTTGCAATTGCTCCATGCGATCTAATATCTTCCGCAAGTCTTCAATATGAGTAATCCTTTCTTTTAACTTAGCGAAGGTATTGTCCACGTAATCCTCCATTTTTTTATGTATCATATCATGGAATATGGTAGTCATAGTTCTTTGGTATGTTTCACCTGCATTCTTTAATCAAAACGACATAACATTCCAGCAAAAATTTCCCCATGCACATGTAAATGTGGTCTTCTCTTGGTCTTTAGAAGCAATTTTAATTTGGTTATAGCTTTAGAAACCATTCATTAATGAGTACATTTGATAGCCTTTTGTTAGATCTATGATCATATCAATGTTTGGCAGTGGAAAATCATCTTTAGGACATGCTTTATTCAAGTCTCTAAAGTCTGTACAGATCCTGATAGATTTATCTGTTTTAGATATTGGTACCACATTAGAAATCCATCCTGCGTAAGCGATGACTCTTATGAATCCATCTTTCAGTAATTTTTCCAGCTCTGCTTTCATTAGTAATGCAACATGAGGATGCATATTTCTTAGTTTCTGTTTCACAGGTTTGATCCCAGGAGCTATAGATAAATGGTGTATTATTAATTCAGGATCTAGTCCAGGTATATTTGTGTAAGACCATGCAAAGTTTATCTTTTTCTCTTTTAGGAACTCAGTGAATTGTATCTTCTCCTCTTCTGAAAAGGATTATGCTAGGTGAACAATTTGAGGAACTTTAGCTATGCCCAAGTTAATTGATTGTGTTGGTTCTATCAAAACTGAAGATCTTTCTTGAAAGTGCTCAAGGAGGATATCAAGAATCCCATCTTTTGGTGCCTCTGGGAGGTTTTCACCATCAGATATATCTTTTATTTTTACTATTTTAGAATCTGACACTGCCACAACATGGTTTTCACCATTAGTTATTTTCTTCTTTTTATTTTTCAATTTGTGACTGAGAAACTTGATATCCTCCTCTGACATGTTCGCGCTCCTTGCATTGGTGGAAGAAGGATAAGGTTCACAAGCTTTTAGGTAACAAGCCAAAGTGTAGTCATTAGGGAAGTTCATGATAGGATTAGGATTTGAATTTGTCCAATCAATTAAGTCAAGATTTATCAAGGATAATGAATCAGAGTTTGGTAAGGACAACATTGCATTAGCGTCAAAACTATTAACTGACAAGACATGTTCTGTTAGGTCAAATTCTATAGCGTTTAGATCATCAAGAGTTAAATTGTCATTAATAGGGTCATTATTAGTAATATGTGGACCTAACTCTAGCGAATCATCAGTTGAGCTTTCTTCTTCTTCTCTAAAAAAAACTGGAACTCATTTCTTGTAGTCTCATAATGTCCTCTAGACCTAGTAAAACACCAATTTCTTCATCAAGAATTCTAGGTAGTGGTATCTCTTCTGATTCTGGAACAACAATAGTATCAGGGGAAGTGTTATAACTCTCTCCTCTTTGAAATATCAGTGCCAAATTATGAATCACATATACTTCAATGTCCCTGGTAGCATCATATAGAACATCCCATTCATAATCATGTGAGTATGTTATTTCATCATTTGATTTGTTTAGAAACTCAACAATAGTTACCTGATGTACCCTATTAGCCACTTGTAGATCAAAGTGTGGTAAATATAGGACGTGTGAAATTGTGACCAACTACCCCTAGTTAGGATGTAAATCTTGTTGTTGGGGTGCTGCTTTAGTAGTTGTTTCTATCAATGTAACTTCTAGAGTGCCTTCTGTTGTTTCCTCTACTTCTTGAATAGTAGCTTGGGTTAATAAAGGAACATGAGTGTCTTGTGGTGTCTCAAAGATAGGTACATATCTTTATCCTTGATATTTTGGATACTCTATACCAATATGAAATAATCTCTCATAGGTCCCTTGTTCTAGTTCTTTTTCTTCTTCTTCTTCATCACTTCCTTCATCAAAGATTGGACCATCTCTTGAAGTAGGGTTTTCAGATTTATTATTGAAACCTAGTCTTGTCTTATCTTTGGTATTTATGAATTCCATGTGTATAGGTTCAACAAGTCCCTTTCCTTTGTCTCCTAAAGGTCCTTTTCCTTTATATCCCATTTGTTTGAGAAGTTCATCCTTTACCATACTTTTCTGGGGATATCTCCACATGTTCTACCTCATTTTCTTTTGGCTCTCCTTTGTAAAGCCAAGCCAAGACTTCCTTTTCTTCTTTTTCATCCTCTTCAGAGGTAGATTCTTTAACCATACCAGTTGCTTTGTGAATTTCTAGTTCTTTAGATGTAGTAGGTGTGAAAGATGAGGAAGGTTTTCCATAAGATCTTGGAGACACTGGAATTTCTGTCAATGATGGGGTCATGTCTAGTTTGTATTCTCCCATACTAGTTTCTTCAAGTTTTAAGGTCTTTCCAAAGCTTCTCATAACCATGTCTTTAGTATTTTTAGGTACAGTCTCTTTTGGAACTTTCTTGTTATGAGGAACCATACTATCTTCTTTAACATTGTTGCAAGTATAATTGGCATCTGTAGGAATTGTTACTTCCACCCCATTATGTGGGAATTTGATACACTGGTGGTAAGTAGATGGTATGGCTTGCATTTCATGGATCCAAGGTCTCCCTAATAGTATGTTGTAAGCCAAGGGTAGATCTAGAACTTGATATATCACATTTCTTTCAACTGGTCCTATTCTGATTGGTAGAACAATGAGACCTTTAAAGGATCTTTCTTCTTCATCGCAAGCTTTGATAGTGATTTTACTTCTTGAATCAATGGATTGTTCAGAGAGAACCAACTACCTGATTAGATTGAGAGTAAAAATGTTCAACCCTGTGCCTCCATCTATTAATACACGTCTGGCACAAGATTTGTGAATTAGGACTTCAATGTGTAGAGGTTGGTTATGCGAATGTGTCAATGATTTGTCATTTTCTTCTAAAAAGGAGAGATAGTGTTGTGCTAAGATATGATTTACCATTGCTTGGAACTTGTCTACATCAATGTATTTTGGCACATTTTCAGAATGTAGGGCTTGTTCAAGAACTTCTCTATGCACTGAGGAGATTTTAAGTAACTCAAAGATAGAAATTTGAGCAGAGGTTCATTGCAATTGATCCACCAAGTTATAGTTTGCTGCTGGAATGGTAACTATTTGTCTTGCTGCTACTAGTTTGGGAATAGTGACAATAGGTACCTTGGAAGATGTTGTTGGTTTTGATGAGGAACTAGGTCCTTTGATTATGACTTGTGCTTGACTTCGAGTCACTGCATTTGATTGTGAAGATGTGACTTAACACCTTTGATAATGATCACATTAATTGATTCATATTTAATGTCCAACATGTTGATCACATTATTTTTATTGGAGTAGGTGTAGTTCACTTCATTTCCTTTTCCTTTAGATGCTTCCCCTTTCTCATAATTAGGGAATGGTTTGTTGAATGCCATATGGTCTTCATTAGTGGTGTGTCCCTCCACTTTGATTTTACCTCCTTCAATAAGGTCTTGTATAACATGTTTAAGCTTCACATAGTTATTGGTCTTATGTCCCTTGTTATTGTGAAAGACACAATAGGAGTTATCATCCCACCATTTTCTACTTCCCATAGTTTTGAATCAGGAATTGTAAGAACTTTGTTGTCCAAGAGTGTCTTTAAAATAGTCTCAAGAGGCTCAACCAAAGGAGTAAATGTTCATTGAGGTTTAGAAGTCCATGGTCTACTCTTGTTATTGTCATTGTTTGCTTTAGGTATTGTGGTTGTTACCTTGGATATTTTTTTTGCTTGCATGCTATTTGTTAGATTAAACTCTGCTGGTTTAGGATTAGCATTAGATGCATTTACCACTCCATCATTAACAACATTCTTGGTTTATTTCCACCACTTAGGCTTGTTGTTATAGTTGGTAGATTTGTTATCACTTTGAAGGGTAATTTCTCCTTTCTTAACCATGACCTCTTCAATACGGATGGAATTCTTGATCATCCTATCAAAGCTAGGTGAATCTTGCATTTGCAAAGCACAGTTTAATTTAGGTATCAAGTTGTTTATGAAGATTTCCATCTTTTCTGATTTGGGAATAGCTCTTGAATACCTCACAAAGATTTTCCTCCACCTTTGTAAAAAGTGTGTAAAGGATTCACCGATTCTTTGTTTTGTGTTACACAAGTCCATCATGGTCACATCATGTTGTATATTACAGGAGTAATGTTGGACAAAATTTTGTATCAACTCCTCTAAATATTTTACCTTAGGTGCGAGTTTGGAGAACCATTCCATAGCATTTCTGCCTAGACTTCCAAGAAATAACCGCATTAGGTATGTTGGTTCGTGCATGTATTCTATGCTTAGAGCACAAAAATATCTCTCTCTCCTTTATATTTGTCATATTTAGGCCTTTCCATATTGGGAGGAAATGGAATCATGTTAATACTCTTGTCAAATGGAAATGGACAAATGAAGTCCAACGAGTATTTATTTTTTGGTTTAACCTTCTCTTGTTTGAGTGTTGCAAGTTCAACTTGCATCAAGGTTAACTGTTTGGTGAGAATAGAGATAGGGGTTGGTATCTCTTTTTCCTTTAGTATTTCAACATCATAACCTTTAGGTAATTTTACTCCAATGGATGCTAGATGTAGAAAGTATTTCTCTTTGTCTTCACCAATTATCTTTTCCAATGTTTTTTGGAATTTCCTACTTTGTTTGAGTTTATTATACTCTTCTTCGGGTATGTCTCCATCACTTTCTGAGTCAAACAAAGGATGAGTTATGTGAATTTCTTCCTCACTACTAGTATCTTGTCTTGGGTTCTTGTCATTGTTGTATTCCTCAAAGGCTGTAGCCCATTCATTCCTAGGAGTTTCCATTGCGGGTGTGGGTGATTCTGTATCAAATAGGGGATTGCGAGATGTTTCTCCTTTTTTAAAATGTAGCAATCTAGGAGGTACTTTTGATTCGTCAGTAAGATACTTGTTACATATTGTGTTAACCATGAAGTTGTATCTCAACTATGTCCAAAGTTTCCCAATAATGTCAAGTGAAGTCTCAAACTGTTAAAGTGAGTGTGTCCAAATTGTAATGATTGTTTGTTGTTTGATGGAAGTAAATGACTCTAGCATCAAAGGGTTAGAATTCCCTAATAATGAGCTAAGAATCAAGTTGTTTTTGAGAGTGAATAGACCACATGTTTTGAGGCAAATTGTAAGAGCCCAAAATGACATGCAAGGTAGACTTGAAAAAGTGTTTGAAATGGCAATAGAGAGACTAGAAAAAGCAACAGGGTCAGACTAAGGAGCCAAAAGGGTACCCAAATAAACTAATTTTCTCTGAGAGACAAGTGTGCAACTACTCACTATTTTGGATGCGACACTCTGTAGGTGAGCTAGAAAAGACCAGATGCGAGCCTAAATATCTTGGATGTGACCTCTCTCCCTAAAAGTGATGCAAGAATGACCAGATGTGAGCTAGTACACTGAATACGACTTTGCACAACTAGATGCAAGCCAAGACATACTAAAGGAGACTCTCTGATGTTCTGTCAAGTTTTTGTCTGATTTGTCTTGAAGTTCATGCAAATTTGTCTGATAGTAGGTTGTTTTTGAGACTTTCCAGTGAGTGAAAATACAATATGTAGTTAGAGGATTGAATTTTGTTGCTTGTTTGAATGATTTATCTTTTCAATGAGCTTTCAAAAACATCAAGCATTTTTGCATTGTTAGAGGTGAACAAACACATCCTTAATCCCTAGTGTCTAAGCATAGGATGAAAATATTTGCTCGTAGACTTAGGTACACACTCAAATGCTAATCAGAATATGGCTATCACCAAGCACACAATGGCTCCTGTTATGATACCATATTAGCCAACTCCAAATGCAAGTGAGGGCAAGAAATGATGAGTATCTTGGGTGCCAAAAATGTGTGTGTATTTTGTGGTTCTTGCAAGCTGCAACACAACACTTCAATAAGTCATTACACTAGTGAAAAACATAGAATAATCCATAAAATAAAACACTAAAATCGAATTATTTCTTCCTATCTAAGAGGAGTGTGAAGAATGCTATAATTGCCCTCAGATTATGTGTTAATCAGTGACATATACAACTTAGAATGAGAGATTCAAAGAAAACTAGCCTATATACTCAAGAAATGGTTCATTTTAGCTTTCAAATTGAATATTATACCAATGCAATCAAGATTTACTCTAAAATGCATAAAGATTTCTAAGAATGCTAGAAGCATAAGTTTACTTCTAAAATTAGGGGCCCATTGAGCTTAAAATTCATTCAATTTATAAAAGAATTAGGTGAATGAGAGGTTGAGATTGAAAGTGAAAGAGAGGTGGAGATTGAATCTTAAATGATCCATGTGAGGTGATACCAAGTGATTTCACTCCCATTGGTTAGGGAATTGACTTTCCCTTTTGTAAATGGAAATGTAGTTTGAGGATTTATTTAATTCCTTTTTATTAATTACTTTAGCCATGTTTTGAATTGTTTTAATTGAATTGAATTGTTTTTGATTTAATTCAATTGTTTTGATTTATTTGATTTAATTGGCTAAGGCAATTAATTTGATTTAGTGGTTAAAACCACTTAGGAGATTAAATTTGATTTAATCTCTTAAGTGGTTAAATTAAATTTGATTTAGTGGTTAAAACCACTTAGGAGATTAAATTTGATTTAATGAATTATGCCAATAAATGAAGAATTGTCTTGATATAATTAGGGGTATGATCACACTTAGGGAAATAGGGTCTATGGTCAGAGAAGACCAAATTAGGGTGGTTACAATTGAAATCCCAAAATTCACTCAAGTGGTAAAGGAGAATCCATTCTCTCCAATGATGATCCCTCCTAATGATGATATAAGGAAATCTCAAAATGTAGGGGAGGAATGTGAGCAAGCTCTAATAGTTCCTGACTCATGGGAAGAAGTTTTACACACCCGCAAAACCACTAAGAAAGCTTTCACTGATAGAAGATGCAAACCAAATTTCATAATAGATGGGGTCTATCAGTTAGTAGAAAAGGGACACACTAATGAAGAGATGGAAAATAATACCTTGGAATTTTGCAAGGATATTCAAATTTCACCCATCAAAATCTAGAAAAATTAATGGAAGACATGGAAACAAATGAAGAGAAAAGCTGGAATACAAAGTTAGAATATGAATCTTAGGAGGAGGAAGCAGGGGATGAAAATTTAGGCTTTCATGATCAGATGGAAATATTGGAGAAACAAACCATAAGTCAGACTGATTCAAAGATTAAAAAGTCTGATGTAAAAGAGAAACAATAAAGAGGGTGTAAATCAACCAAGGCTAAGCTTGCCATGGCTAGAAGTGCATCTGACCAGTCAAAATTGCTATGATGGGGAAGAGGATATCCCTCTTCCCAAAAGCCATGAGACTCCTATCATGGAATGTCAGAGGCTGAAATGCCCCTAACAAAAGGTGATTTATCAAAAGATGTCTTGATCAAGCCCAACCAAATTTAGTATTTTTACAAGAGATAAATTTAAGTGGTGAAGGAGTGCAATAATTCACAAGAAAATTTGGAAGATGGAGAGGCCTCTTTAAAGAAGTGGTTGGTGCTTTAGGGGGGTTAGGAATATTATGGAAAGAAGTAGGAGTAAGTGTCAGTCTAGTGGAAGAAAGAAGCCATTGACAATTAATAAAGGTTTTATCCTTGCAGATGAATACTTGTTTTTTTGCCCTCAATGTATATGGCCCATGCAATCAAGAAATGAAACAACAATTATGGGTGGGATTAATAGGGATTATTAGTCGACTAAAATAAAGTTTGTTTACGCTAGGAGGAGATTTCAATGCTATTCTTTCCTCGAAAGAAAAATTGGGTGGGAAAGGATGGATCAACCAAAGCCAAAAAGAATTTGCGGATTTTTTTGTTATAAATGAATTACAAGATGTAAGCTTTCAAAATGGAACATTCACATGGACTAATAGAAGAGTGGGAATTATCGATATAGCAGAAAAGTTAGACAGGTTCCTGCTGGGGGGAAATTGGGAGGAAACCAAATGGCTGTGTCAAGCTGAAATTTTACCAATAATAGGATCATATCACTTCCCAATCTGCTTAAGGATCCTTGAGGATGCAATCCCAGACTGACCCCCATTAAGATTTGAAAAAATGTGGCTGAGAGAGGCAAGTTTTATGGAGATGATTAAATTATGGTGGACACCAGCCCCAAGGAGATCTGGTAATTGTGCCTTTCTATTTTAAAAAAAACTACAATTCTTAAAAGAGAACCTTAAAGTATGGAATAGGGAAGTAATTAAAGATATCTTCAAAGAAAAGTTTAAGTTGGAAAATAAATTAGTTGCTTTGAATGAAATCAAGTTCCAAGGAGGAATGGAAAATAATCTCTACAATCAAGAAGTAGAGTTAAAACACAAATATAATGAGGTGTTAAATAGAGAAGAAATATTCTAGAGGCAAAAATCAAGGGAGCTATGGTTAAAAGAAGGGGACACAAATACAAAATTATTTCATAACTTAGTTAAGGGAAGAAGATCCTTGAATAATATTTTATCTATCAAAGATGGTCAAGGAAATACAGTAACAGATCAAGATAAAATCAATAGAGTAGCAATATATTATTTCTCGAAAATCTTTGCTAAGAAGAAAGGGTTGGAGGAGGCAGATGAAAACCTTCTAGAAGTGCTACCACAACTTGTCACAAGGGAGAAGAATAGCATGTTGATGAAATTCATCAATGAAGAAGAATTTTAAAAGGCTCTATTTAGTTTAGGCAATGAAAAAGCCCCGGGACCGGATGGATTTCCAGCATTGTTCTTCCAAAAAGCATGGAATATCCTTAGAAAGGAACTATGCGAGGTAGTAGAGGAGTCAAGAAGGGGGGATTCATTTTCAAATATTTTAAGAATACCTTTCTAACTCTAATTCCTAAGAAAGGAAAGAAAGAATCTTTTTATGATTTTAGACCGATAGCATTATGTAACACAGTCTACGAGGTAATATCCAAGGTAATGGCCAATCGGTTGAAATCTGTGCTTCCTTCACTCATCTCAGAAGAACAAAGTGGGTTCACCCTAGGAAGATCAATATATGAAGGAATTATAGTGGTGCATGAAGCAATACATTCTATCAAATTGGGGAAAATTTCTGGTATGATGATAAAACTTGACATCCAAAAAGCATATGATAATGTGAATAGAGTTTTCTTAATAAAATTGCTTCACAAATTTGGGTTTGATACTAGATGGTGTGACTGGGTTCTAAGTTGTATTTCTACCACATGCCTCTCAATACTGATCAATGGAAGCCCTTAAGGCTTCTTCAACACCACTATAGGTATCCGACAAGGTGACCCTCTTTTACCCTTCCTTTTTATTATTCTAGCTGAAGTATTAGGTAGAAAAATCAAACAAGCATGTGGACGTGGAGATTGGAAAGGGTTAAGGAATTGTAAGAGGTTTGGGACCAGTCACTCATTTATAATTTATAGATGATACATATCTCATGGGGGAAGCATCTTCTCAGGAAGCCAGGGTTATAAGGGCCACCTTGGACTTATATAGTGCTGCTTCTGAGCAATTTATTAATTGGGAGAAGTCTGAAGTTTTCTTCTTCAACACCTCTATTCATATTCAACAACATGTGCTCAGGATATTAGGAATGAAGGCAGGAGTTCTTCCAAATAGAAACCTAGGAATCCCACTCTTTGAAGGGGCTTCCAAACCAAATCTATGGAATGATTTTGTGGACAACTGTGTAAAATGAATGGACAATTGGAAAGGGAAATGGCTAAATTATGTAGGCCGCATTCTGATGCTACAGTCAGTTATTTTAGCAATTTCGATATTTTCAATGAATTGTTTAAAGATCTCCATTAAAGTAATAAAATAAATTGAACAATGTATGAGGAAATTATTCTAGAATGGAGGACATGAGGAAGAAAAAATACCACTTGTGGCATGGGATTCAATATGTAAATCCCGTAAAAATGGGGGTGCTAGATAAGAAGATGGTAGTTAATTAATAGAGCCTTGGCAGCTAAAGTTGTATGGGAAATCTATACAAAGCCCTCTCATCTTTGGGTAAGAATCATCAAGGAAAAATATCTAGACACCACTGAGGACACTAGAATTCTTACAATTTAGAACCCTACAAGAGGATCAACAATTTGGAACTTTTTCTTGGAATGCAGGCCATTGATTTGTGACCACTTATCATGGCAGCTTGGTGATGGGAGGAGGGTTGCATTCTGGGAGGATTCGTGGAGTGGGAAAATGGCTCTTTAAATAAAAATAACTCACAGGAGCTAATGAATAGCACAAAAATGTTTGGGGTGAAAAAGTTTGAGATTATATGGAACAATTTCAAGGGCCCTTGGGACTACAATGGAGATGGAAGGAGGCTTCTACAACAGGTTTGAATGAAATATTGTGAAATGACATGAAATAAATTTTTAATAATAGACCAATACAATTATCATGCAAAGGATAACATAATTTGGTGTGCAGCTAAAAGTGAGAACTATTCAGCAAAATTGGGGTATAATCTATTACTCAAAGAAGAAATAATAAGTGATTGGCCATAGAGATTATGCTGGGACAATGACTAATTATATAAAGTAGATGCATTTGCATTGATTTCCATCCAAGAAAGGGTATTAACAGGGGAAAGAAGAAAAAAATATGGTTTTATTGGTCCAACTATGTGCCCCTTATGCAAATAGGCAAGTGAAGATATAAATCACCTCTTTGTTCATTGTGCTTACGCCCAACAATGTTGGGGAATGGTAAAGAAAAAATTAAACTTTATAGGACTGATGCTGAGATCTCTTTTAGAAATTTTCAAATGGTGGTGGGGGGATACAAACCTTGTCAAAAATTTGGACAGTAAGCCCCTCAATAATTATATGGGAGCCGTGGAAAAAAAGAAACAAGAGAATATTTAAGGATACTTCAACATCAGTAGAAAATATTATGTTCCAGATAAACTCTTCAATAGAGGAAGTAATGAACTTGGCTATTAGAAAAATATACACTAATACAATATTTACATCTTGGGACAACTCAATACACAAAAAATGGTCGGGAATAAGAGTTAGATACAAGAATGATGGGAGTCAGGGAGGAACAATGAAGATTTGTAGTGTATTATCTTAAAATGGAAGCACTTCCATGTTAAGAGTGATTAGCCCTCCTTAGGGGATGTATTTTACCTCCATTACATCATCCCCCCATTTTTGCATCATCCCCTTGATTTGGTCCTCCTTATACCACTTTCGGGACTGATTTCTGCATTCTGGGTTGCAGGACTCTGTTTCTGGGATACATGGACAGGGTCAACCTCCTAGGATAGGGTTGACCTCAGCCCTATCCTAGGATGGGGCCAACCTCAACCCTATCCCAGGGTCCAAAACCCAGAACCTCGCAGTTCCTAGGTTGTCAGTCTTTGCAAAAAGTTTCTTCCCGCTTCCAGGTCGGCTGTTTTGGGCTCCGAAGCGTGGATTCCTAAATTATATTTAATATAGGTCCTCTCCTAGGGGTAAATTATTAAATGATGATTTAATTATCCTATGTAGGCCTCCTTAGGATATTGTGCCCTATTTTCATATAAAAGGAAGCCTTCTCCTCTCATTTTCTAAAACCATCATCAAGCGAACTAAGTCTTTCAAGTGCAAAAGGCTCTAATCAAGATCTTGCTCAAGCATCCATTGCTCTCAAGCTCTCAAGGTGTTCAAGTATTCTTCTCAAGCATTCAAGTTCTCCATTGAAGATCAA
Organism: Thuja plicata; assembly: GCA_018584345.1. Lineage (NCBI taxonomy): Eukaryota > Viridiplantae > Streptophyta > Pinopsida > Cupressales > Cupressaceae > Thuja > Thuja plicata. The sequence goes on along the minus strand of MU228123.1, from coordinate 278,006 downwards.
GGATTCAAGCTTTCAAGCCTTTGAAGGGATTAGGTGCAAACATTCAAGATTCATTATTCAAATC
>MU228123.1:247368-277842 GCA_018584345.1 Thuja plicata | reverse complement strand
GCATATCTATTCAATATCATAGCTTCATTGTTAGATTCAATTCTACTACTTGCTAGCATTCTTATTTCAAATATTGATTTTAAGGTTAATTCCTAAATTGGGGTTTGACTAAGGAAAACCCCTCCCCAACAACAAACAAAAATTTTTCTTGCAGGTATAGGTTCGGGACTGTAGATCCGAGGCCAGATCTAGATACCCTTGTCAGTTTTCTTTCAGACTGTGCGAATAGGGACACTTTCAGAGTTGAGAAGATCGGGTTAGAAAAAGTGGTACAGGGTCAACCTTTTTCATAAGACAACATTAGAATGGAAAAATATTTTTGGGTTGTGTCTGTCTCTATGTTCCGGTTCGGTATCAACTGTCAGCTTCTCTAGAAATTGTCTACAGAACTCAGAAAATGAGTTTTTCCAGATCTGCTATGTCATGAGGTAGGCATCTTATAATATCATTCTTTACATGCTCTTTTCCATCCTTTTGATCAATATAATTAAACATAATATCCTGAATTTGGACATAGGATTTCCCTTCATTATACAAATCTTATTTAGGAGATCTAGGGCATCAAACCCCTTCCAAATTCATACCTTACATGTAGAAAGGATAAAATGGTTTCCTCCTGATATAGGATGGATACAAATAAATTTTGATGGATCCTCAAAAGGGAATCTGGGGATACTAGGAATAGGTTCTATAGACAGAAATAGTAATGGGGATATGGTAGCAATGGCAGCTCAGAGGATAGGGACTGGAACAAACAATATTGCAGAGGCACAAGCTTCTCTACTAGCAGTTAAATTGGGAATAAGGCTTGGTGTGGAGAAAACGCACTTGGAAGGGGACTCAGAGATCATTATAAAGGCAATCAAGAAAGGAAATTCTCAGACATGGTCCATTAAAAACATAATTAGGGAGGTAGTAACCCTTATTCATAAAATTAAGGAATTCTTTATTAGCCACACTTTAGGAGAAGGTAATGTAGAGGCTGATATAATTGCAAATTGGGCCACAAGATTTGAAAAAGTTGACACTCCTATTTTTGAAGAATTTAGTTAAAATAATAATGACATTTAGATATGCTTCAAATTAAAAATGGCTCTAATGACATCATGGCCAAAAATGGTGAAGGAATTAAAATCTAGGAAAAGATATGTTGCAAGTGGCATATCGAAGAGGACATAAGTGACGACGGATGTTTATGGAAAATTGTAGTAATGATGTATTAGGAGGACAGATAAGCGAAGGAAATAAATGAGCACCAGGCTTTATCATCATGAAAGGGCATGGGAAGTGACTGCTAACATGCACAAACAATGGCGTGTTAAGGAAGCCAAACAATTGTGGAATTAAAAGTTGACCTGCATCTCTCTTTATGCACACCAGACATAACAATAAAGAAAGTGAAAAAGATAAGCAAGATGGAGACTACATTCTGCTTAGAATCAGATAAACAAATGAAATTTTTTAAGGGGCCAGCAAGCTTTGAAAGGATTAAGGGCCTGATTAAAATAAAATTAGGGAAGATGGTGGAGGCAGTTTTAGAGGTCATTGGCAAACAATTCCAGGATAGAAGAATCAAGCACAGAACCAACCTAGACGTGATTTCCATTATCATTGCTTGGGGTCTCGATATTGGAGAGGAAATTGATGAAGTGAGCTTCATCATAAGAACACTATTCAAGGAATAAATGTTGGGCGAGCTAGAATTGATTCTGGAGTGGTCTATACCCAGCATAGGGAAAGACATCTCGGAGTGTTTTGAAGAAGATGAGGATGCACGTCAATATGGGTTAATACCTTTCCTTAGGTGGCACCCAAAAGTTGATAAAACCAGGATGGTTCATAAAGCAAAAGAGGGCTAGAAAATGATTAAAATGGAGGTGGTAGCACACGAGAGCATGTAAGATGAAAGGATGAACAAAATGATCGTGATGGTGCCACGGAAGAGGCACACTCAAATTGGGCGTAAAGGGAGGAAATTTGAGCAGTAAATGAAAGGTAGTTCTCCCAATTTTGAAAAGATAAACTGGAAACATTTTGAAATTTTGGTGATGATGTGGATAGGGATGATCGAGGACCATCTAGGGAAATTAATGTAGGGAAATACGAAAAATATGGTAAAGCTAAGGCAAATAAGGGCAAAAAAGTAGCACCAACGTGACAGAGCTGAGCAATAGACGTAAGACAAAGCTCTAGGGCTTTTTTGAATTACTGGAATATTCGACTATAGGAAATGGAAATGGTAGAAAGAAAGAAAAGCACTATGAAGTATGATATATGTAATCTCTGTTTAATATAATATAAAAAACTTATTACCGACCAAAAAAAAAGAATCCTCTTTATCCCTTATCTTTGATTAAATAAATTTATATTTATTTAATATTATCCCACCTTTAATTAAATAAATTCACATTTATTTAATTATTATTCCCATTTCCCAAAATTTTAAATAATTCCTAAATTAATTAAACTAACCTAGCTTATTTCCCTTTTCTCCCACTTGGAGTTAAATATTTCATTTAATTATATTTGATCACATGGCTCCTAACTTTAACCCTCACCTAACCTCACTTCCTTAACCTAACCCATATTTCTAACCCACTTGCCACTAATTAATCCTAATCACTCCCTAATCATTTTCACAATCCTAATCAAGGGATTAGAAAACCCAAGTCACATGTGACTCTTATACACCCTCTTACAAAGTATTACACACTCTTACACACCCTTACATCTTTGTCCCCCTTCACATGTGAACTCAACCTTGAGCCATCACTTTCCAAAGTTTCTCACACATGTGTGAGAAACCTTGGTCATCTCACTCTTCCATATTTTTACCTTTGTCATTGATCTATCACTTTCCCAAGTTGTGTGAGCAACTTTGGTCTTCTCACCCTCTTACACTCTCTTACACCTTGTCATTGACCCATCACTTTCAAAGGTTTTTCACACATGTGTGAGAATATTTATCCCTTTGAATGGTCAAACCCTAAGTCCACTTGGCCTCTACCTCATGGCCACATCATTGATCCTGAAGAATATTAGCCCTTCATCCAACTTTGAATCTCAATCGTCCATTTTCCTCAAAAATATATAAAAGGAGAGCTCTCTCCTCATCTTCAATAACCACTTTTATTACATTGTCACGCTGCTAGATTTGTGAGCAACCAAATTCCACCTATCAACAAATTTCATCCACACTTCTTCATTTGGGAGGTTTTCATGTGTGGTTTTGAGTAGAGTAGTTTTGTTTCTCATTCTTATTTCTATTCATTTTCATGCATGCTCTCTTCATATCTTTTGTATTTGAGGTGTATGTGATAGTGTAGGAATTAATATAATTGCTTATGTTTATTCGGTTGATACATTTTTACATGCTACATTTTGGCATGCCCAGTGGGACCCACTTTACGGGTTATTTTACATACTAATCCTTTAATGTGTGCTCTTTTGAGTGTTTTTGTGAGTTTGTGAGTTTGCAGGTTAAAAGAGCATTTGGATCTCAAGCTTTGCAAGGAGCTCAAAATTGTGGGAAAGTTGTGTTTGAGGCAGCCAAGGGAGAAATTTTGACACATCATTCCTTACCTTCTCCTTCCTCATTTCACTATTTTCAAGTTGTGAAAACATATATGCATTGAATATACATCTTTCTTTTCTTTGCATAATCTCCTTTGTATTTGAAATATATTAGTTTATCTTTTCAAAAAAAACATACATTTGTCTATATTCTTTTTATTTTATTTTTAGTTTTTTAGTACATATGTATATATATATATATTAAAATTAAAATTAAAAAATATATATTAAATATACACAAATATATATATATATATATATATATAAAATAAATAACCAAAAAAAACAACAAAATTTTAAAAAAAACACTAAAAAAATAATATAAAAAAAATAAAAAACTATGAGGTCTGTGAAGGGACAGACCCCCGCGTAGGCTGTGAAGCCACAAACCCATGAGGGCTGTGAAATCACATACCCCCACGTGGGCTGTGAAGTCACAGACCCCTGAGGGCTGTGAAATCATAGACCCCCACATGGGCTATGAAGTCACAGACCCCACGTAGGCTGTGAAATCATAGAACCTTGAGGGATATGAAGTCACAGACTCTAGCACCAACAGTCACAAAACATCCACCCACAACAAAATTCAAACAAAGAACTATGCACCCAAAAATAAAAATCATTTTATTTTGATTTAAAAATATATTATTATTACCAGTTCTAATAAGTTTCTAATCTTTTTTTTTTAAAATTTTTATTTTGACTTTTTGCAAGTATTTAGCCGTTGGTCACATGGGCGACCAGGGGCTCTGCTAAACATCCAACCCCTTTTCTGTAGCCTGTGGTCATGTGAGACCGAGGGGGCTGACTGCCAAGGGCTTATTTTAGCCCCTTCCATCCTTGCAATCACATAAGAAGGCACTTCCATGGAAACCTTAATAAATTTTGCATATGAGCTCTATTTTGGATGATTTTCAAAGCGTTGGAATGCTAGTTCTTGCCTCTTTACAGATTTGTAAGCCAATTTATCAGATTCCCCAACGAAAATCAGGTGCACTCATCCAAATTCAGCCTTCTTTATCAATTTCAAACGCTCATAACTTGTGCATAAAAATCATTTTTCAGTCATCTTATTTTTCTAAATTTATTAGAAAAGCATAAGGAATCCATTTTTACAATTATTTTCAGCTTTAGATAATCTGTTTGAAGTGTTTTCCACACATTTTGAATTTGGGCTTAAACTTTACCTACACATTTGGGTTTTGAATTAAAAAGAACAATTTTCTTTTAAACCCCAAGATCACGTATGTATTCTATCCTCTCGCACCTTCGGGTGTCCTTGAGTGCACAAGAAATATGTGATCTTGTTTTTATTTTTCTATGAGGCCTGCTTGGGGATTCGATCACCTCAAGGGATGACCTCAACTCCCATGTTCCGATAGAGTATAAATATCGGGAGGTGAATCCAAAGACACCTCTCTTGGAAGTGGAATCTTGTCACTCTTGGCTAAGCCCCAAAGAACTTTAAACCTTTGGGAAGAGAAGGTGGAGATTATGGTTACCGTCTCCTCTCGACTGTGTGGAATTATTCTCTTTCATCTACAGATTTGGGCCTCATGTACCTTGCGTATATCGAGGACATTCCCTTAGTTGAGATTTTAAATCCTAGTTGAAACCTCAATAGGGATGTTGGTGTGTTTGATGTGCTTGAGTGTTTAAAACCTTCCCCATTTGCAGCCAAAAGGGGACACACCATCCAAATTTAAGCCTTAGAAATTTTGTTTGTGCATAATTCCATTGTATAATTTGCATGTTTAAAAACTTCAAAATCCAAAAACATCATAAAACATAAAAATAAAAAAATAAAAAACATAAAAAGCTCAAAAAAATCAAACATTGCAAAAACAAAACAAAAACCTTCTTGTTTAATTCTAGTAAATCTCTTGACATCATCCCCATATCAACCTTTGAAATCTACTTACCTCTTCATCATCATCATACTTCTAATCCTAATCACCCTCTTAATAAAAACAACATTCCTCTAAATCCCAATCATCCTTCATCATTCTATTCACCATCTCCTAATCATCCATAACATCCTTAATCATCTCCCCAATCCAATCCAACCATCCATATTCTTCTAATCATCCTTAATAAACATCTACATCCTAATCAGTCTATCCTTGTCATCACTTTCTTCTTAATCAACCTTAATCATCTTAATCATCTTAATCATCCTTCATATTAATCATAATCCATAATCATCCTAATCATCCCCTTCATCCTAATCACTTATTCTAAATCATCTTTAATTCTATCTTAATCATCCTAATCATTCCATCCTAAACATATATAATCTTCCAAATCTTCATAATCCACATCAACATTTACTCTCTTAATCCAATCCCATCATTCATTCTTCAATATAATCACATCATCATTATTCTAATCCAATCTTCTTGTCCACCTAATATCATTCTATCAAATCCTAATCCAATTCATATTCATCTTCATCCAAAACCAATCACCCATTAGTCATTCATTTATCTTCAAACATTCCCTCATCTATCTTTCAAAGTTCATCCATTCTGTAAGATATAAAAATGTGTAATATATAAAGATGTAATATTAGAAAATGAAAGATTATTAATGTGTAAAGGGTAAATTTAATGTGTGTTGTAGGAATAATAGAGAAGGTAATATTTTCCTCTTAATCCCAAATTTCATAAAGGGAAGATCCAAATTGATTGAACCCAAAGGAAGGATCAATGCATAAATGAATCAACCTATTAAGAATAGAGATAAAGAGAGAAACCCTAAATTCTATTTTATAGAAGAGAGTGTGTAATAGATTTGGGAAGATTAAAACTATAATTAAATTGAATTAAAGACAAGTACAAACCTCAAAATGCTACAGATATGAATTCTATTTTCGGGTGTCTGCACTTAGTTTCTAGAAATTCTAAAACCGAATCTGGAACAAAAACGCAGAGACGAAGAAAACCCAAAAATCTTTTCCGAATCTGGCTCAGTTCTGATTTTGACCCAAAAATGAATGTCACCTTTGACCCAAAATCTCTGATTCTGACCCAGAATAAAATGTCAATTTTGACATAGAATCTCCGATTCTAACTTGCATAATCTGACAAAAAATCTATTTTTGGATCCTGATAGTTTTCCGAAAAGGGTATTCAAATATGCACTCCAATTCACTATTCTAAACCTATCCCTGGAAGAAAAATGGTTTGTGTTTTTGGGGGGAGGGGTTTGCCTTAGTCAAACTTTGATTTAGGAATTAACCTTGAAATCAACAATTGAAATAGAGAATCCTAGCAAGTAGTAGTAGATCTAATAATGAAGCTATGACAATAGATATGCAATTATACTTCGAATGTATACAAGTATGTATATATGAAAGCTTGGAATCAATATTAGAAACCATAAACCTCCATGATTTTATACTTGGAATCCACCTTAAAGGGAGAATGAATGAATCTTGAGGATGTACAAAGGATCTTGAAGAAAGATCACACCACCATGATGGATATATCTAGGGTTTCAATGCTTGAATCTTGAATTCTTGAACCAAATCCCTTCAAAGGCTTGAATGCTTGAATCCTTTATCTTTAATGGAGAACTTGAATGCTTGAGAGGAAGACTTGAAAACCTTGATTGAAATTCGAAAGCTTAAGAATATGTAAAATTCTTTCTTAGTTGATGGTTGTTTGCTTGTGATTATGCTTCTTGGATAGATAACTTTCGTACTTAGCTTTCACTTAGAGAAAATCAGAGGAAAAGGCTTCCTTATATACAAATATAGGGCACAATCTTCTAGAGAAGCCTACATAGGAGAATTAAATTTCCATTAGAAATATATCCTTAGAAGAGGACCTATATTAAATATAATTTAAGATTCATCACTTTGGAACCCAATACAGCCAACCTGGAAGCGGGAAATGAACTTTTAATGACCCTCGACAGCCGACAAAATTTCAACTTGAAAAGGGGGAACTGGGTCAAAATTGAGGTCGACCTTGACCTAGGTCAAGGTTGAGGTCAAATTTAACCTAGGTCAAGGTCGAGGTTGACCTTGACCCAAGGAGTCAGAACCCCTGGAAAATGTGCTAGGTGGGATAGATAGTGTCCGGAGAGGCCCAATCAGGGTCCTAAATAGACACAGAAGTAGGAGAGGGTGAAGAAATGAGGGGACAATATGATGATGGTAAAAAACACCCCCTAAGGAGGGATAAACATTCTTAACATGGAAGTGCTTCCATTTTAAGACAATGCATTAATCCCCCACTTTAGCGGGAATATGGAAATCAAACATACTTGTGGTAAAGTTAGAAGAAAGTCTCTAGTCGATCATAATGAGGTAGACCATCACTTAGTCAAGGACATAAGAACCTAGACCAAGGATTCTAACTCAACATACATGTAAAAAGATATGAAATCAAAGAGAAATTAATCATAGAAAGCATACATGACTACATAAGCAAGACAAGAGCAACACTATAAATAACATAGCTTCATGATCTAATCCTACTAACATTAAAGCAAAAGAGAGGAAAGAGAAAGTGATTATCTCACCTAGTAAGATGCCCACCTTACCATGAATCACCAAGGAGGAAGAGCCCAATAGGTTCACCCATAAACTATGCTTTGTAATTGTAATGCATCTTCTGACGGCTTTTGGAATACCCATAGATCCACCTTCTTGTATCACTATGGAATATAAAATGTGTGTCTTTTCAGGATTTGGAAACTTATTTGCATTACCTTCCAAGGATTTAGCATATTGGAAAATGCATATCTCTTTAGGATTTAGCAACTTATGTGCGTTACCTTCTGAGGATTCAACAAAAATAAAAATAAAAATAAAAATGTGTGTCTCTTCAGGATTTAGCAACTTATGTGCTTTACCTTCCAAGGATTTAGCATGTTGTAAAATGTAAAATATAGTATAAGGGAGACCCTATATATTCCACCTCCTTATCATGGCTACCTACTAGGCAAGATAAGGAAGAGAAAGAGGATACCCACTTTACAAGGTAAGGAGATATCCAGTTTAACAACAATATACACTATATCCTTAGCAAAGAGTATTGAACCTTACCTCTAAGAGCATAGATAATCATGAAATGGTTATGTCACATATGGAAAAAGGATCCTCAAAGAGGAAGAGATTTTATCAGCAAGACCCCCACTGTACAGGAGTGCTTAGGATAAAATTTCATCTTCCAAAGAAAAGAAAAGAGGGACCAAAGATTCAATCATCAAGCCCCCTGCGATCAAGAGGAAGAGGAATCTTGGGATAAAGGAAGCCAACTCTAACCCAAAGAAAGAGAAAGAGTATATAAAGAAAATAATTTACAAAATAAAGAAGAGGTGATGACCTAGGACAATCACCTCTCATATAAGAGGGTATCCATAGCCAAAACATAAATCTTTATAAGGAAATAATGTTGTAGAATATATAAATGCCACTAAGCTAAGGAAAATAGATCCTTAGATAGAGAAAGAAGGAACACCTTTCCCCCTAGGAATGAAAGAAATGGATATACTAATTGTATCAAGAGATGATGCAGCAAAGAGATATCTTTACAAAAAAAATGTCCTAGAAAAGATATCATGAATGATTATGAATGAAGGAAGTATGTAATACAAAAATAATAGGGATAGAATATAGAAATAATAACCAATTAAGCTCAAAACAAAATACATGCTAAGAGCATAATGGATCCTAGAAGATTGGAAGGAAATATATCTTGCCCCCTAGTTAAGAGACAAGAGGAGAAAAATGATCTAATTTATATAAGAATGAGGGGAATTACCTATATAAAAATTATGAAGAAATTGTATTACTGCACGTGAATGAGATATAATTCCTAAAGCAACTCTTTCTCTAACATATAGCTTGAAATGCACACAATTAACAAGTAAATGTGTATTACTGTAGTGAAAAGGACATTTATATTTAGAGAGAGCATTTTTCAGCATAAGTTTAAAGATTTCTTTCTTAGAATTAATTAACTGAACATACAATTTCTTAGCCACATCTTGAGGAGTATCAGGGTGATCTAAGGAAGGTATTGGAAGAATGACATGAAGAGGAGGGCGATAGTTAAAATAAACCACCTTGATTTGAGAAGGCGAGAAACCTATAACATGCATATCTTGTTTAGGGGATAAATGAATCGAGTTTTTAATGCTATGTTCATTAAAACTGAGCCCTAAACCCTTATAAACTTGTTTATCCACCATAGTGTATCAAGTAGTGTACATATCTTGAAAAGCTTATGCAGGGGATGATTGATTATGGTGGTCATGAGAAAATGTTATGTAAGGTGGAATAATAGGTTTAGAAGAAGTTTCTTTGTTCTTCCCTTTAATATCATCATGGATCAGATAGGAAGGGGAAGGTAAATGAAAGAATTCTTGCACATTTGCATCATGAACCCTAATTTGAGCCCCATCATAAGTGTGGGAAGAACTAGGGATAGAAGATGGAGAAATAGGAGTAGGAATATTAGAAATTGGATTAGGAAGGATAGGATGAGGATTAGGAAGATTAGGAACTAGATTAGGAATGATAGGATTAGGATTAGGAATATTAGTAAATGGGGTATCATCTACCCAATTCTTCACATAATCCAAAAGAGAAATAAGTCCACTACACAAATCCTTAATGAAAGTTTTGAAAGTGGGAAGACTAGTATTAGTTAATCTCATAATAGCATGAGCAAGTGAAACATGAAGAGTAACCAACATGATGAAATGGATGATACTTTCATAAACATCATAAGTACTATAAAGAGATTCTAAAAGAAGAATAATGAGGAAAATAACCATACTCCAAAGCATCTTAAAGATTCTCATAGTGAATGAAATGCAAAAAATGTTTTTATATTTTTATGAGTATGTAGATTTTTTTTTGTATTTTAAAATGGAAGAGCATAAAAGAAAACTAATCTAGTATGTATGCAAAAGCTATTCTCTAAGGAAAAGAGGCAAAGCATCTAACACCAAAAAAGAAAGAGTTGTCTCTCATGGATTCACCAAAATGTAAAATATGAAAATGTCATATATAAGAAAAGGGAAGATTATTAATGTGTGAAGGGTAAATTTAATGTGTTTTGTAGGAATAGTAGAGAAGGTAAGATTGTCCTCTTAATCCCAAATTTCATAAAGGGAAGATCCAAATTGATTGACCCCAAAGGAAGGATCAATGCATAAATGAATCAACCTATTAAGAATAGAGATAAAGAGAGAAACCCTAACTTCTATTTTATAGAAGAGAGTGTGTAATAGATTTAAGAAGATTAAAACTATAATTGAAATGAATTGAAGACAAGTACTAACCTCAAAATGCTATAGATACGAAGAATGCTATTTTTGGGTGTCTGCACTAAGTTTTTGGAAATTTTGCAACCGGATCTGGAATAGAAATGCAGAGATGAAGAAAACCCAAAAATCTTTTCTAAATCTGGCTCAGTTATGATTTTGAACCAAAAATGAATGTCACCTTTGACCCAAAATTTTTGATTTTGACCCAGAATCTTTGATTTTGACCTAGAATAAAATGTCGATTCTAACCCAGAATTTCTGATTCTGACCTGGACAATCTGACAAAAAATTTATTTCTAGATCCTGATAGTTTTCCAAAAAGGGTATTCAAATATGCACTCCAATTCTCTATTTTGAACCTGTCCCTGCAATAAAAATGGTTTGTTTGTTGGGGGGAGGGGTTAGCCTTAGTCAAACCCTGATTTTGGAATTAACCTTGGAATCAATAATTGAAATAGAGAATGAGCAAGTAGTAGAAGTAGATCTAATAATGAAGCTATGACAATAGATATACAATTATACTTCTAATGTAAACAAGTATGTAAATATGAAAGCTTGGAATCAATATTAGAAACCATAAACCTCCATGATTGTATGCTTGGAATCCACCTTGAAGGGAGAATGAATTAATCTTGAGGATGCACAAAGGATCTTGAAGAAAGATCACACCACCATGATGGATAGATCTAGGGTTTGAATTCTTTAATCTTGAATTCTTGAACCAAATCCCTTCAAAGGCTTGAATGCTTGAATCCTTGATCTTCAATGGAGAACTTTAATTCTTGAGAGGAAGACTTGAAAACCTTGATTTAACTTTGAAAGCTTAAGAACATGTAAAATTGTTTCTTAATTGATGGTTGTTTGCTTGTGATTATGCTTCTTGGATAGATAGCTTTCATACTTAGATTTCACTTAGAGAAAATGAGAGGAAAAGGCTTCCTTATATACCAATCTAGTGAACAATATTCTAGAGAAGCCTACATAGGAGAATTAAATTCCCATTAGACCTATATCCCTAGAAGAGGACCTATATTAAATATAATTTAAGAGTCATCACTTCGAAACCCAAAACAACCGACCTGGAAGTAGGAAATGAACTTTTAATGACCCCCGACAGCCGACAAACATTCAACTTGAAAAGGGGGACCTGTGTCAAAATTGAGGTCGACCTTGACCTAGGTCAAGGTCAAGGTCAAATTTGACCTAGGTCAAGGTTGAGGTTGACCTTGACCCAGGGAGTCTTGGGAAATGTGCCAGGTGGGATAGATAGTGTTTGGAGAGGCCCAATCAAGGTCCTAAATAGGAACATAAGCAGGAGAGGGTGCATAAATGAGGGGACAATATGATTATGGTAAAAAAAACCCCTAAGGAGGGTTAAACATTCTTAACATGGAAGTGCTTCCATTTTAAGATGATACACATTCTTCAAATCTTCATCCACGACATCTTCTAATTTAATTTTTCATAAAATCTTCAACTTTTGGCTTAGGAGCACCATCATAATCCTTGGAATTTAATCCTAGTTATCTTTATTTACCCACATATAGCCATAGTCAAGATTAAACCACATCATATAAAACTTCATCTTTCACACCTTTATCAAAATTTTCATCTCAAATATTAGGTTGAAAGATTTATCAAAGTGTTGCATAGACCCTCATCATTAGCAAAAATCTATTTGAATCATATTGCTTTGAGAATATAAGTTTGTCTCAAGTAGTTAATACTCTTAGTCATATCTTATTTTGCTTGGGGTCACCAGTGTATCTCCAAGTAGAAGAAAATATCATCATCCAAATCAATCCTTTGTTTGTACCATCATAGGGTCTTGTTTTGCCTAGGTTTGTTTCAAACCTTTAAATCTGAATCAAATAAAATCAAATAAAACCTTGAGGCCATGTCCTCATATCCAAAAAATAAATCAAATCCTTAAGGTCCTACCCTCTCAATCAATTAAAACTAAATACTTGAGGCAAAGCCCTCTTAAATCAGAATAAATTCCAAAAATTTCTCATAGTTCCAAGTTCATATTTCATTCATCTTCAAATCTTTCACTTCATCCACTCTTTATCTAAATATTCATGAAAATCATATTATAATTCAAATCCAAAACCCTTTATCCAAACATCATGAATATGGAATGGTTTCACAAAATGGTTGAGGACTTTAAAGTGATAAACCCTTATCCTCAAACCATACCTCCAATCCAACCCACCTACCAAATAAATCCTCCACACATCATATCCAATCCAAATTCATCTACCATTTCTTATCCTTCCTCTACCTTTGAACAGGGAAACTCATCTTATTATCCCTCACCAAAACATGACTCCCTCCATAGCCACCTTGCCAAAGAGATTGAAGAACTCCAAAACATTATACTTAGCCTACAAAATGAGGGTCAAAAGATTTTTTTTGCCTTTGAAGACATATGTCCTTCCCCATTGTCCAAATTCACAATTCCCATATTCCATTTAATCCCAATCCTCCACCTAATCCCCCACATTTTGAGCTTAATGTCCAAAATGATAATCCTTATCCTCCGCATAATCCTAATCCTCCAAATCCTACAACATCCCCATCCCATTATAACTTTTTTATTGATTAGGTCCAAGGACTAGCAGAGAAGTATAAATCCGCAATCCTAAATAAAGTTGTCCAATTATCCCAAGACATGAAATCACCACCATCCCCTCCAAATCCACACATATCTATATTGCCTATGTCTCATGAGTATTCCATCCCTCCATCCAACCACGGTGAAGCTTCCATCTCTTCATCACATCACCCACACAAGTCCAAACATGTCAAGACCTTGTTCCAAAGCATGATAACATGGATTCCTCCTTTCCTCTAAATCTAAACATTCCTCCATCTTATGACACCTCTCCATCTTATGAAACCTTTCCATATGAAGATATCATCCTTCCATATCAAGATCCACTTAACCCATCTCATGATCCCATTCCTAATCAAGATAAAGACATACCCTCCACCCTATCCAATGATTCCCCCCATGTCAAGACTTAACATCCAACTATCCTCCACTTCATGAAGATGTTCCATGTATCCAATCCACTAATCCCCCTCCATGCCAAGATCAAATTACTCCATCTCATGATTCCATCCTCTCCATTTCATTTAATGATTCCCTTCCATCTCAAGGTCCAATCACTTCACCACATAATCCTCCCCAAATTCAAGATCAAAGTTCCCATTCAAATCTATGCCATGATCCCATTCCATATCAAGACCCTATTATCTCCTCTGATCCCCCTCATAATCCCAATCATCTACATGATCCTAATCCTCCACAAAATCCCATCACACATATCCAATCCATCCATGAACCTCATACATATAAGCTTGGTTCTCCCACCTCTATCCAATATGGCTTCCTTCAAGAGCCTATCATTCCTTCCACCTCTCCTCACCATTCACATGGACTTGCATCTTGTGTTCAAAATAATAAGTATCTCCTTGGAAAAATAATGTCTCACAATGTTGGTAAACCTTCCACCCCATCCTAATCCAAAATACCTCCATCTAAACTGAAATTTTCCCATCCCCCATCCTCCATATATATTTTGGGCCCTTACATCCAAAATTTTCTTCCTTCCTCATCCACATCCTTTTGGGCTCTTATGTCCAAAACTCTATCCCTTCCTCATCCACATCCATTTTTGGTCCTTATGTCCCAAAACCAAATCCTCTATCCCTTCCATCCATTTTGGGTCCTTACATACCTTCATCCACCATATCCAAGTCCACCACTCTATAGCCTCAAATCCATAATAAAGATCAACAAAGGCACACATCCTTGAATCCATCCAACATTCACCCTCTATTATTCCCTCTATTAACTCTCCAAAATATCTACCCTCATGCACGCATACCATTTCTATGTGAAGCAATTTGGATTCCGAAGCTAAAATGCATAAAAGCCAAAAATACATAAAAATCCAAGGATCAACATGTCCAATCTAAAATAAATGTTCACGAAAAGAAAAATATGATCCAAAAGAAAGAAAATTCAAAAGACCACCAAGGCCCAAAAGAAAAATTCAAAAATCATGTGGATTCACAAGCTCATCTCAAAACACAATCAAAATTGACATCCAATCTTGCTAATCCAAAAGTTTCTTCCACTCATAAGTCTTCCAATCCTCTATTTAAAAATCCTCCATCTTCCAAATCTATTTTGGGTACTTATGTCCCAAAATCCACTATCCTAAGTCCATCATCTCCTTCATCTATTTTGGGTCCCTATATACCAAAATCCACATTTCAGCTTTCACCTCCTTCACAATCTCCTCCTTCAATACTCCACCACACTTCAAGGTGTGTGCCAATGATGATATTTCCAACCAGTCCATCCATTTATTCACAAGTCTTCCCAATAACCCTATCCATCTATCCGCAACTCCCTCCCCATGCTCCCATCCCATTAATCAGACTTTACGCATAAACCCTTATCCCCCTCCACCAATCCTAAGAACATCCATGAGCATATATATGAAATTCCTTGATTAATTATAGAAACAAAAACATAAATATCAAGTGGTACCATCCAAAAAACTATATGCTTGAGTCCTTCATTCCACCATCTTCCTATCACATATCCATTATTATTCCAAATCTACTAATCTATCCATTCACTTATCCTCATCCCCTTTCACTCCACACTTGGGGGAAAGCTCCATCCATGCCTACACTACCATAAATTTCTCCCACATCCCCTATCCACCATCTATTTGTTGGATGATATCATATTTGGGTACTATTTATGCTGTTGATATTCATGTTTTGTCACTAATGTCAACATATGTTTCTGTGGCGAGAGTAGACTAGTTATTTGACTGAAAGAAGTGTACAAAAAATGTACGAATGATTCAGAATGATTGAAGACAAGGATATGAAGAAGGATGTGTTGTGACCTTATTCCTAAGGTCACTTGAATTGAGGTTACATATTGGTGATGTTACAAATGTTTTAGTGAAGACTGGTTTCTGGACTGTGACAGTAATGCTTGACAGAGAAGGTCTCTGTAGTTTGCATATATCTTATAGGTGAAGATGTTCTAGGTTATGCGAGCTTATGAGATGATATTGGACACATTTAGGAATTTTTCTTGGTGATCGATAGTTGTGAGAGTATTGGTGACGTTAGTTGTGGTGTGTATTATGGAGAAGACCTATTTGGTGGCCGACTTTAGACATGTAGCGTGTATTATGAATTGTGAACATGGATTGTGGATCTTGGAGTATAAATGATGTATTCTAATTGATGTTTACTTGTTATAGGTATCATGTGTATCTTAGCAAGGGGTTAAACAATTATTTGTATATTGGGAAAGCCTTATTGGCCGACCTAATTAATTATTTGTGTATTGGGAAAGCTTAATTGGCCGACCTAGTGAATTATTGTAATAGGGTATATATGGGAGATATTTTATTTTGGAAATATGTGGTAGAGATTGAAAACACAGAGAAGTGTGAAATTTGTGAGGCTTGTTTGGCTACTAGATGTAGAGCAGAGTTTGTGATAAGAATACTTTATTGGAACTGACCAAGCAAAGACAATCACTATTAGACAGTTCACTGGATTATATATTTTCTATATACAATTGTTTGGATTGTAAATCCTTGAGGGTGGCATTAACCTTCTTTGGGAAGTGTGCCTAGGTAGTGATCCCACTGTTACTCTTGACTCCTAACAGGGCATGTCCTTTAACAAAGACCATGTACTATAATGTTGTAATAAGCTCCTAATAGGGCTAAATCTTTTAACAAAGATACTATACTCTCAGTACATAATTTGTGGGTGCTAATTCCCATTAGGGTTTTACATTTAACAAGGTTTCCTCAAAAAAAAATTCTTGTGTTATTATGTTGGCATTTACTGTGTTATCATTTGCATTAAAGTTTTGGTTTATAAAGTTTAAAGTTTAATATTCTGTATCACAACTAATTCACCCCCCTGTCAATTGTGCTTTTTGATTGTTATTCCTAAGAATTGGTATCAGAGATACTATTCCTTAGATATAAATCTTGAAAGCTTGAGGTGATCCTGAAGATGACTTACTACATGAAGGATAGTCCAAAATTTGATCCTGAAAACTTTGAATATTGGAAGAACAAGATGAGAACACATTTTCTATCTTTGGGAATTGACTACTGGATGATCACAAAAAAGAAGGAAAAGATAGCAACTAAGGACGAATTGGATAAGGGTACTGAAGATGATAAGAATCTATTTTCATGTAATATGGTCACAAGGGAATCATTGATTAGCGCACTTTATGAAGGTGAATTCATAGAGGTAAAATAATTGGATTCTGCACATGAGATTTGGACAAGATTGGAAGCAATATATATAGGAGCTTGTATAGTCAAAAAATGGAATCACGTCCATTTTGGAATATTTTAGCCCTCTGAGTAAGTGTTTTTGGGTCATGTGAAGTGCCTTGAATGGGTTTCTGACTTGGATCTAGCTTTTACTCCTATTCTTCCCCCTTTTCCACTTCTCTCCGGCCTAATTCTGGCACCCTGGTCTGCAAATCTGAGTTCCTTGACCTTGTGGTCAATGTAAACCTTCTAGGTTGTCAACCTTGAACCTAACCTAGGTCAAGGTCAACCTCAACCCTGACCTAGGGTCCAATTTTAGGTTTTCAAATGTCGGGCTTCAGAAAGATTTAATTCCCACTTCTGGGTTGGCTATTTCATTCTTCGAGGCAATGACCCTTGAAATTATATTTAATATAGGTCTACTTCTAAGAGTATAGGTCTAATTGGAATTTAATTATCCTATGTAGGCCTCTCTAGAAGATTTT
The DNA here is from genome assembly GCA_018584345.1 of Thuja plicata. Lineage (NCBI taxonomy): Eukaryota > Viridiplantae > Streptophyta > Pinopsida > Cupressales > Cupressaceae > Thuja > Thuja plicata. Next base: position 260,150 of record MU228123.1, on the reverse strand, counting down.
TCCCTAGATTGGTATATAAGGAAGCCTTCTCCTCTCATTTTCTCTAACCATCTAAGACTTGAGAAAGACAAGCTAAGCTAAGACACAAGAAGCAATTTCATCCACAAAAACTCTATGAATTATCTATTTAAGCAAGAATATACTCTAAAGCATTCAATAATTCAAAGACATTCAAGCATTCCATTCATCAAGGAGATCCATCGGTAGCCATTAAAGAATTCAAGCTCTATGGAGCCCTCTTGTTGAATTTTTCTCCATTCACATCCATGCAAGCCTCTTCCTATTCCAAGATCCATTCAAGATTGGTATTGAAGATCTACAAGAAATTGATTTGAGACATCCTACATTCTAAATTCTACATGATGAACTATAACTGATTGAATGTTTTAAGATGTTAAGTTGATGATCACAGGCATAAGAAAGTTTATGCAAGACATTAAATCAATTAATGTATTGTATTGTCATTGATGTCAACTTTATATAATTTTTATGGTCATGGAAATATTTCTAAAGACTTCAAGGAACCAAAGAATTAAAGGCTATGCTATCAGTAATGCATATAAATCAAGTATTCACAAAGTGACTATATACACCGACGAAGTGCACACCGACGGACAAAGTAAAAGAGAAAAGTCATAGTGTTACTCGACGAGAAAATGTACAACATTAACGATGAGAAAAGTCACAGTGTAACCCGAAAAAAATAATTACAATGTTACCTGATGAATGGAGATCCTGATAACTAACTAAAGTATTGACTGACAGAACAAAGAGGAAATGACAAAAATCTTAGCTGTCAAGAGATAAAAATAGACTTAACTGATACTTATCATTGTTTTAATCAACAAGATAAAGCCAAAGATAAGTGAAGGATTTAAAGCTACTTTGTCTAGTTGGCAAGAAGATCTCTATGAGATAAAACTAGAGTTTTGATCTAAATCTAATTGGCGAGAATTGTGGATCACGCCAAGATCAAGAAAACCAAGAAATGGTGAAATCATGTCTATATAAGAGAGAAGCTTATTCATTATGAATAAGGGGAGTGACAAGAGAAAAGATGCAAAAGAGATTCTAAAGGAGAAGAAAGTATTCATTCAGACCTGATCAATCAAGCTGAGGAAAGAGCTAAATTCTACAGACACCGACAAATAGTCATACAATATCACAGAGAAGAACAATGTGGAGCAAAGGTATTGAATTGATAACATTGACCATAAAGGAAATGCACTTACAATAGATCTGAAAATCTGTAATTCAAGTTGTATATGTGAACATATCAATTTACTATTTTAGTTTAAACACTGAGGCATCAAGTCTCTTAACCGAGCAGGACTTAAAAGTCTTTTCTAATCGAGATACATCCCAAGGAGTATCAAAGAGTTTGATCATACAAAGTAGCATTGGATATGCCCGATACATATTGACAGGCCAAGTGAGTGTTTGATCAAGGATGATAGCATTAGATGCCATATACCAAGTGACAAACTATCTATTTAAATCCTCTAACAAGGTCACACCTCACAGTGTGTTTGTAACCTTTAACAGATTTGGCTCTTAACCGAGCTCACTTCAGAAGAGTGAATATTTGGGGTACCAGTCTCAGTGATTTTTCACTTAACAGGGTTTCCATGTTAAAAATCCATGTGTTAATGTGTCTGAGTCATTACTTTATTGTTTTGCATTTGACTTAAGTAAATCTGGATTGATCGGTATACACTAGCTATTTACTGTGTTTTGATAAATAGAAAGACTTCTTATCGGTAAACATACAGAAGAAGGTCGTACAAAGCATTCCAACAAGTAGTAATTTGATATAATTATTTCAAGGTATTCATCTTATAGGACTGAAGATAACTAGAGGTATAATTTGTGGTACTAAGTTTGAAGGGTTGATTTAAGGATTAATTTTTGAGGCCACTAATTCATCCCCCTCTTAGTTATTACTAACAATTGGTATCAGAGCTTGTGTTCTTAGAAGGAAGGTTTCAAGACCTAAGCTAAAGATCACAAGATGAACAGAGGAGATGTGCCCAAGTTGAACAAAGACAACTTTCCTTCATGGCAAAGTAGAATAAGACTCCACTTATCAGGTATTGGAATGATTTTACTCAATACTTAGATACTGAATATGTGTTACCCATAGGAGCACCCATAGTTGACCAAATGAGAGAGAAGCATGAGCACAACTGCATGATGATAGAGCTTGCTTCCTCACTCTCCGATGCTGAATTTGAAGATGTCAAAGCATGCACAACTGCAAAGAAGATGTAGGATGAATTGAAGCTTGTACATGGTGGTGATAAAAATGTTCTGAGAGCCAAGGGAGAAAGCCTTAGAGGAAAGTTTAATGATCTTAGAATGAAAGAAGGTGAAAACATCACACAGTACAACACAAGAATCAAAGAGGTAGTCAATTCTATCTAAGGAGTTGGAGGTGTACTAGATGAATATATAGTGGTAAGTAAAATTCTAAGAACTTTTTTGCCTACTTATGCTATTAGTATCTGCCATACAAGAAATGAGAGCAGTAGCGAATAGCAATGTTACTCTAGATAGTTTGATTAGAAGATTGATTTCATTTGAAATGAATAACTTTGATAATAGTGTCTTACAAAATATAGAGTCTGCACTGAAATCTTCTTTGAGAATAAGTAAATCAAGTCATAAACACACTATGAGAAAAGATAGTGATAGTAAAAATGAAGAAGAAGATCTTGATGAAATTGAAGCACTTATGGCTAGAAGAATGCAGAGAGGCAAAGGTAAATACAAAGGTAAATTACCACTTGTATGTTTTAATTGTAAAGAAATTGGACACTTTGCTGTAACATGTCCTAACAGAAGAAAAGATGATAGGTCATTTGAAAAGAAGTTTGACAGAGGTGATTACAGAAGCAACTGACAATCAGAAAGAAGAGATACTCGATACTACAAGTTCAAAGGAAAGAATGCCAATTACCTAGCTAAATGCAAAGATGAAGATAATGACACCAAATATGATGAAGACATCGAGATGGTGTTCATGGCAGTAAAAGATGATTCAGATGATGATGAAGAAAGGTATGTAGAAACTGCACTCATATCTAAAGTTATTAAAAATAATGTCTGGATCATAGATAGTGGCTGCACTCATCATATGACCAGTGACAAACAAAATTTTGAGACTTTTGAATACTATAATGGTGGTTCTGTAAGAATGGGTAATGACACACCTTGTCTAGTTGAAGGTAAATGAACTATAATGTTGAATAACCTGATAAAATGTGAAATGATTATTGGGTGAAAGGATTGAATTATAATCTATTGAGTGTTTCTCAGTTGAATAATTCAGGTCACAGAGTAGCATTTGAGAATAAGAAGGAAAATATCTTCAATAAATCAGGAAGCCTGATTGGTACCAGTGAGCAGAAAAAAGGTAACTTATTCTATCTGAATGACACTAAAACCACTTGCTTAATGGCTAGAAATGAAGACATATGGTTATGACATAAAAGATTGTGTCATGTAAACTTTGACAACATGATAAAGATAAGCAGAAAGAGAAATGTAAGAGGCTTACCGACAATGATTAAGCTAGACAATATCATGTGCAAAAATTGTCAAAAAGGTAAGATGACAAAGTCTAGTTTCAAAAGCAAAACACATACATCTGATGCCATTCTATAATTAGTCCATACTGATCTATGTGGATCCACGAAGATAAAGAGTTACTATGGTGATAGATATTTTATTCTTTTTGTTGACGATTACTCTAGAATGATGACAGTAATGTTTCTAAAAGATAAATCTGAAGCATTCAAGATGTTTAAATGGTACAAAGAAATGGTAGAAAAACAAAGTGGTAAAGAATTGAAATGCTTAAGATCAGATAGAGGAGGGGAACTTATTTCAGATGAACTCACTAACTTTTGTAATGAGCATGGAATCAAAAGATAGATCTCTGCACCGAGAACGCCACAACAAAATGGAATTGCTGAAAGAAGGAACAAATCCATTGTTGATTGTGCAAGGACACTGATGATAGAGAAAGGAATCACCCAAATCTTCTGGAGGGAAGCTCTCAGTACTGTTGTTTACACATTAAACAAAGTACAATTGAAGAAAGACACCCTATGAGCTATGGTATGGTTACACACCCAATGTAAGTTACTTCAAAAATTTTGGTAGTCAATGTTATATCTTAAAAGATGATAGAAATAGAAAGCTTGAATCCAAAAGTGATGAAGGAATATTTCTAGGGTATTCCACCAAGAGCAAGGCTTATAACTGTCTCAATAAAGCCTCTAATGAAAGTGCAAATGTAAAGATAGATGAATTTGTAGAGAGAATGAAAAGGAAAGCACAAAATAACCAGAGGACTACAACAGGTTTGTTTATAATGAAGAACCTAACACTCTACCTAAGCAACAATGTATAGCTCCTGAGCAACAGATTATTGCACCCGAGCATCAGGCTAAAAATACCGACAATCAGGATATTGCTCAAGATAATGTACCGAGTGATGGAGATCAGAATGAAGAACAAAATGATGATCAAAATGATAGACAAAGAATTGAACCTGTACTTGCCAGATATGTCAGAAGGAACCATCCACAGAACTAGATCATTGGAGACAAGAAGGATGGTATGAGAACCAAAAGTAAGTCTCTAAACACAAGATGTCTTATTTTTGATTTTGAGCGAAAATATGTCAATACTGCACTTGATAATGATGAATGGATTAGTGCTATGAATGAGGAAATTGAGCATATTGAGAAAAACAAGACATGGACACTTGTACCGAGACCAAATGAAAAGAATGTCATCAGTACAAAATGGATATTCAAGAATAAAATGAATGAGAATGGAGAAGTCACTATAAACAAAGAAAGACTAGTATGCAAGGGGTATGCACAAGAAGAAGGAATTGACTATGGAGAGACCTCTGCACCCATTGCTAGGCTAGAAAGAGTGATAATATTACTTGCTTATGCTGCATGTAAATGATTCAAGTTATACCAAATGGATGTCAAGTCTGCATTCCTAAATGGAATACTTGAGGAAGAGGTATACATTGAGAAACCAGAAGGGTTTGTTGATCCAGACAAGATGAACATGGTATGTAAACTACACAAAGCCCTGTATGGTTTGAAACAAGCACCCTGAGCCTGGTACAAAAGACTTCATTCCTATCTCATAAGTTTTGGATTTGTAAGAACTAGTGAAAATAGTAATCTTTATTTGAAGGAAGATACTGATGCTAACATTTTGATTGCTGAGATATTTGTTGGTGACATCATATTTGGAGGCAATGACATGCTATGCAAATCATTTGCAATTGAAATGATCAAAGAGTTTGATATGTCTATGTTTGGAGAGATCAAGTTCTTTCTTGGTCTATAGATCATGCAACAAGATGAAGGTATTTTCATTACACAATCCAAATACATCAAGGAAGTGCTGAAAATATTCAGGATGGAAGATTCCAAACCAGTTGGAACACTGATGGCAACTCGATGTAAGCTGACAAAGGAGGACAATTCATCTGAGGTAAATCAGACTTTGTACAGATCAATGATTGGAAAACTCATGTATGTTGTACATACTAGACTAGATATTGCACATGTAGTAGGAATAGTTGCAAAATTTTATGCTAATCCCAGTGAATCACATATGACTGCTGTGAAAAGAATCCTAAGATATCTAAAGAATACCTAGAAATATGGCTTATGGTATATAAGAGAAGGAAAATTTGAACTTAAGGTCTTTACCAACACTGATTGGGATAGAAATATTGATGACTGAAAGAGCACAACTGGAGGAGCATTCTTTATGGGTGACAAACTTGTCACATGGATCAGCAAGAAGCAATGATGCATCTCTCAGTCTACTATAGAAGTAGAGTATGTTGCTGCTATTGCAAACTGCTCAAATATTTCATGGATCAAACAGTTACTGGAAGGTATGCATATGAAAATTCTTGAAGCAGTAATTATCTATTGTGATAATACCAGTGCAATAAACATTTCAAAGAATCTAGTCATGCATGCTAAGACAAAGCATATTTCTATCAAGTATCATTATTTGAGAGAACAAGTTCAAGAAAAGGAGGTGATACTTGAGTATGTTCAATCAAAGGAACAATTAGCTGATATCTTCACTAAGTCACTACCCAAGGACGCATTCGAGTACTTGAGAAAAATACTAGGGTTAGACCCTTGTCTACTGGTTAGTAAGATGACTAGAAGGCTGCATCAGCCTACATATTATCATAATATCATTCATGTTGATGCAAGAAAAGAGATGGACTTCAAAGATACATCTATACACACCAAGGTACTTACCTACTCCGAGCACCAGAAGTGTTGTATTGCTAATGGATTGGGAAATTCATGGAGTATATTATGGATAGAAAGGATTTTTTGGCATTACTGTCAAATATTTGTTTGGCATTGTTGTCAAAGGGAGAGATTATATACATTATCACATCAAGGAAAGATTATATCAGGAGAGATTATATCCATCACATTATCCAAAGGGATAGATGTAACCAGAAAGGGAGAGTACATACAAAGGGAGAGAATTGCTGATAAGAGACATCAAAAGAAAATAAAAGTCAAAGGGAGAGAGTTTAACACATGAGAAGAACACATCACATCAGAGGAAGAAAGATTCTACATCTATCCAGTGAAGGGATTGAAGACAAAGAGAAATATGCAAGAATCAAATCTAAGCTCTCATAAGCTTACCAAGGACCAGATATTTGTATCGGTTATAGTACATAAGATTGGTAGCTTGATGAACTTCAACTGTTATATTTCATATTGTATTAGTAATAGTATAGTGTGATAATTTAGTATGTTTCCATCAATGCCAAAGGGAGAGATTGATGAACTATAACTGATTGAATGTTTGAAGATGTTAAGTTGATGATCACACAGACATAATAAAGTTTATGCAAGACATTAAATCAGTTAATGTATTGTATTGTCATTGATGTCAAATTTATATAATCTGTATGGTCATGGACATATTGCTAAAGACTTCAAAGAACTGAAGAATCAAAGGCTATGCTATCAGTAATTCATATAAATCAAGTATTCACAAAGTGACTATATACACCGACGTAGTGCACACCGTCAGACAAAGTAAAAGAGAAAAGTCACAGTGTTACCCAATGAGAAAATGCATAGCATTACCAATGAGCAAAGTCAAAGTGTAACCCAACGGAAAGAATTATAGTGTTTCCCGATGGACGGATATCCCGATAACTAACTAAAGTATTGACCGACAGAATATAGAGTTCAAAAATGACAAAAAGCTTAGCTGTCAAGAGCTAAAAATAGACTTAACTGATACTTATCATTGTTTTAATAGACAAGATTATGCCAGAGATAAGTGAAGGATTTAAAGCTACCTTTTCCAGTTGGCAAGAAGATCTCTACAAGATAAAACTAGAGTTTTACTTTAAATCTAATTAGCAAGAATTATGGATCATGCCAAGATCAAGAAAACCAAGAAATGGTGAAATCATGTCTATATAAGAGACAAGCTTATTCATTATGAATAAGGGGAGTGACAAGAGAAAATATGCTAAAGAGATTTTGAAGGAGAAGAAAGTCTTCATTCAGACTTGATCAATCAAGGTGAGGAAAGAGCTAAATTCTGTAGACACAGACAAACAGTGATACAACATCACAGAGTAGAGCAGTGTGGAGAAAAGGTATTGAATTGATAACATTGATCAGAAAGGTAACACACTTACAATAGATCTGAAAATCTTCAATTCAAGTTGTATATGTGAACATATCAATTTACTATTTCAGTTTAAACATTGAGGCATCAAGTCTCTTAACCGAGCAAGACTTAAAAGTCTTTTCTAATTTAGATACATCCCAAGGAGTATAAAAAATTTTGGTCATACAAAGTAGCATTGGATATGCCCGATACCTATTGACAGGCCAAGTGAGTGTTTGATCAAGGATGGTAGTATTAGATGCCAGATACTAAGTGACAAACTATCTATTTAAATCCTCTAACAAGGTCACACCTCACAATGTGTTTGTAACCTTTAATAGGGTTAGCTCTTAACCGAGCTCACTTTAGAAGAGTGAAAATTTGGGGTACCGGTCCCAGTGGTTTTTCCCTTAACAGGGTTTCAACGTTAAAAATCCATGTGTTAATGTGTCTATGAGTTATTACTTTATTGTTTTGAATTTGACTTAAGTAAATCTGGATTGATCGGTATACATTAGTTATTTACTGTGTTTCGGTAAATAGAAAGACTGCTTATTGGTAAACATACAGAAGAAGGTTTTACAAAGCATTCTGACAAGTAGTAATTTGATATAAGTATTTCAAGGCATTCATCTTATAGGACTGAAGATAATTATAGGTATAATTTGTGGTACTAAGTTTGAAGGGTTGATTTAAGGATTAATTTTTGAGGCCACTGATTCATCCCCCTCTCAGTTATTACTAACACTAAATTCATTTGGTGCATACATACTTGTGGATCCAAGGATTCAAATCCGCCACAAGGGTTTCTATACAAGCAAGGTGAATTGGTTTAATTGATTTGTTTATATATGCAATTTCAATTATACTTTAAGGTTAATTCCAAAATTGAGGTTTGAACAAGGGAAAACCCTCCCCCAAAATACAAAACCATTTTTCTTGTAGGTACAGGTTCAGGACAATAGGTTTAAGTGTAGATCCAGATACCCTTTTTGGCAGACTTTTGAGATCCTAAAATAGATCTTCTTTCAGACTGTGCAGGTCAAGGTCAACTTTCTATTCTGGGTCAGGATCAACTTTCTATTCTGGGTTAGGATCAAATTTTTGTTCTGGGTCAAGATCGACATCATGTTTTGGGTCAAGATTGACCTGAGCCAAATCTGGAAAATATTTTTAGGTTTTCTCCGTCTCTGTGTTTCTGTGCCTGATCCGGTTGTAGAGCTTCTGGAAACTCAGTGCAGACACTTGAAAACAAAATTATTCAAATTTGTTACATTTTGAGGTTGGTACTTGTCTTCTAATTCATTTCAATTAAGGTCTTAATCAATTCAAATCTATTATATTCTTCATCCATTATTCAAGATTGTAAGAGTTTCTTCTTTCTTCTTATTTCTGATCGATTGATGCATTAACCATTTTCTTATGGTTGATCAAAGTGGATCTTTCCTTTGTGAAATTTGGGGCTAGGAATGGGACTTTATCTTCTCCTCAATACTATCAACATCAACACCACATTATCCTTTACATCCTTTCTTCCTATACATTAATTTTCTATGTTACATTTTGGTATACCTCCATTTTTATATCTTACATTTTGGTGAACCCGCGATAGACAACTCTTTATTTTTGGTGTTAGATTTACATTTCATGCTAGATCTTGCATACATATTACATCAGCCTTCTTTTATGTTCTTGCATTTATATTTTCTTAGTTTAGTTAATTTACATTGCATTGATGTATGAGCTTTACTACCTCTAGTCCTACTTATAATATTCTGGTTAGAAGAAGTCACATACTTATGGGTTCCTTTAATCTTGAGTCTTCCTCTTCTTTCCTTAGGATCCCAGATGAAAATTTGATCACTCATGATTCCAATCCTTCTACGGAGCGTAACTCTTCTCACTCATCTCATGATGAGGATGATGCTTTAAGAGTTCCTCCTAAACAAGTCCAAAAACTTTCAACAGAACTTGATAAAATGGAAAATTGGCTTATTCAAGAAAACCATAATCAAGATTCTATTCAAGCTATAGAGGCTCTTAAGAAAGTCCTTCATGATAGTGATCAAGGTGTTAATCTCTTGCGTGGTATTACTCATCTTGTACATTTAAATGTTAAACCTTTAGCTCAAGAGGCTCAAGATTTAGGATTTACTCCTCCTAACACTAGTGTGGAACCTTCTTTGGTTCCTTTACCTAGTAATCCTACTTACAATCCTCCTTTAGTGATGACATCTCTTACATTTTCCAATCCTCTAACTTCGAATCTTCCACTTCCATATATTCCCATGAGTGTTCCATCGGTGTCTTTACCTACCTCACAACCTTCATACCATAGTGTTCCTTTTGATTATTCCAATCCTCTTCCAACTGTGGTTCCATGCATTCCACCGATTGTGTCTTCTATTCTTTCTACTTCATACACTTTTCCTAGTGTTTGTAATGTTTCTATGCCCTCTATTTCTTCTAATGATTCCACAATCATTAGTTTGTCTCAAACTGTGTCCTCTTTACAACAACAACTTGCATCTTTAACTCAATCCAAGTTTAGCATTCCTACATGTGACATGGGTAGTCCTTTATCCCTAGACATTATTCGTGCTTGTGTCCCTCAGTAAGCCGATATGCCTCATCTTGAGAATTACAATGGTAAGGGAGATCCTTTCACTCATGTTAAAACATTTCAAATCATTTGTAGTGACTATGCTCATGACCATAGGATTTTGGCTAATTTGTTTGCTAGAACCTTTCGTGATAAGGCCTTGTAATGGTATTTTTCTTTACCTCATTCTATTGATTCTTTTCAAAAAATTGCTCATAGATTTATTCAACAGTTCCAAAATAAATTTGGCCCATAAGTTTCCTTAACTGATTTAATACATTGTAAACCAAATACTAAAGAAAAATTGACTAAATTTATTGGTATATTTAAGAATTTGTATTCTCAAATTTCTTATCCTATTCCTGATATTGATATCCAACATATGTTTATTTAAAATTTGCAAAAGGATATTAGAGATAAGATTCTGCTTACTGAATTTACCTCTTTTCAAAAACTTTGTGCAATGCTTCATCATTATCAATTACAAGTGAGTCAATTTGAGAGAAACACTCCAATGGCTCCTATTGCATTTGATAAGAGTGATGATGCTCCTAATCCCAACAAGTTTCAGAAGCCTAACAACTATGTCAAAATAAATAAACAAGCAAATGAAGTTGTTGATCAAGTTGCTGTTGCATCCCACAATGCCACTTCTGCATCCACTGCTTTTCATTTAAATAATATGTTTACTCCTCTTTCTGAATCTTTACATTTTATTATGAGTAAATTGTTAAGTGCTAATATGATTACTTTGCCTCCTATTCAACCTCTTCTCCCTACTATGATGGCATCCACATCTTTTGAACCTCAAGCCTTTTGTCAATATCATCGTCAACATGGTCATGACACTGAGAAGTGTTATTCTCTAAAGCATAAGGTTTATGACTTAATATATTCTACTGCTTTATCTGTTAATAATTTTTATGGTAGTGGGAACAAATCTATCTCTCCTCCTAATCAAAATCTTCAAATTTATACGAATCCTTTACCTACACATGATACTAATACCACTATTCAACCATCTTCTGTGGATATTTTTTATGATTCAAAGATGCATGATCTCAACCATATTGTTAACTATGTGGAGTGCATTGTTTCATTTCAACCTACTATTCAAGATCCTTCGCCTCCACCTCAACTTCAAATTCCACCTCAACCTAAACCTCAACCTCAATCTAAACCTTCAAAACAACCTAAGGATAAAAGACCTTGGGAACTCTTGATCACCATTGATTATTCTAAGACCATTAAAGCTTGTAATGGTCCCCTTTACATTTATGCTAGGATTTCTAAGATACCTACACATTCTTGTCTTGTTGATCCTACTTTCTTAGTTAATGTCATCACTAAATAAAATATTTTTATGAAGAACTTACAATGTGATTATTATGATACATCTGATGTATGGATTCAAACTTGTAATGGTTTTCTCTATCCATCATTTTGTTCTATTACTTTACCTTTTGAACTTTGTGGTAAATTTGTGGACACTACCTTCATTTTTGTCCCTACTTTTGATCAATTTCAAGTTAAGCTGGGTTTTCCTTGGTTGACTTCCATGCATGCCATTACTTCTCCTATCCATAAGTGTATTAAGTTCACTCATGATGAAGAGGTGAAAACAATTAATCATAGTTTATATCAACCTTCTAGGCCTAGGTATTTTTCTACCCTTGACTTCTTTTGGCCTTCATTACCTAATTCATGTCCTCCTCAACCTGATAATATTTTTTGTTCATATCAAGCCCATAAACATCACAAGATTCTTGAGTTAAGCATGCCTCAGATTGATCTTAACCATGGTCTTTTTCCTATGCCTTCTATACCTTCTTTATCCATTACTTCTAGTTTTGTTAATCAAACTCCTAGTATCACTTTCCAGCCTACTGAGAGTCCTACTAATCCTCCTATAGAACCTGTGAAGTGTTGGAACTATATTGAGATGATGTACTAAGAGGGGAGGGGTGAATCAGTACCTCTAAAACTTTTCTTGGTTAGCCCATTAACCCTTAGTCATCAGTTTGTAATTTATCTTATCTAACTGTTCATCTTTCTTTATGCATATGTAATTATATCACACAATCTTTTTAGTATGTAACCATAATAGAAACATTCATGAAAATAGATAACACATGACACAAGATATGATATCACAAAAAACTCCTGCTAAGGAAGTAAAAACTGCGGTGGGGATTGTTACCCACAAACTTCACTATTTGCAGATAAGAAGGAGTCAGTTAAGGCTTACAATTGGTCACTTCTGATGACCTACCCTATTAGGAGTATTACAGTGGAGACCTGTTAAGATCTACTTCATTTGAAGCTTTAGCAACATTATTAAGTGTGCACTCTGTTAAGAGATTTGGAAAGAACGGTTAAGTCCACCTTCTACAAAAGGATTTTAGATGTGATGCACTTGTTAGAATGCAACTACATAAGTCTTTGATTTGATGATATATGCAAT
>MU228123.1:227441-247296 GCA_018584345.1 Thuja plicata | reverse complement strand
ATAATAAGAATTCATGTTACTCACAATTGAGTATGAACATCTATTTATACTAGTTTAGGTTCAATTCTTGATTCATGCATCGCAAGTTAACTCTAGATCCAAGGTATACAACTTGACCTTGATCTTTTGTTAGATATGCTTTTGATCCATTAGGATGCTTTAAAGCATTTACATAACTTGCATGACAATCAAATTATGATTTAAAACAAAATAAAACTCTATAAATAGAATTACATTGCTTTATCCATCGTGTAGAAATCATATCCACAATTTGCGGGTTCTTTATCTGTCTGTCAGTTCTGATGGTCGGTTTTCTTGGTCATCGGTGTTCCTTTCTTGAACTTGCCATCAGGTATGCCTTTTCTGTTCCTTGTCAGGTTAGTTCTAAAAAATGTGTTGCCGATAATGCTTGTGGTCGCCAGTGGTGCTTGTGGTCGCTGGTGATGCTTGTCACTTTTATACTTAGTATTTTTCTCAAAATCTTTGTTCTGTCAGGTATGCTTGGATTTGACCAGTACTGCTTGTGGTTCACCGGTGATGCTTGCTGTCTGTCGGTAATGCTTTGTAAAATTTTTTCCACTGAGTATACTAATGGAAAAATAATGTCATCATGAAGGAACTTGTTGTTCCTCCTAGTTCTCAACATATTTCAAACAAGACAAAACGTAACAAATCTTCCAATGAATGTCGTAAGAAGCATCAGGCTAATGCTAGGGCCCATGCCTCTGTTCTTCAAAATTATTTACTTTCTTTTGACCAGCCTATTCCTGATGTGTTGGAAGAAGTTAATGTTCATAATGATGTTAAGATGAATAATTATGATGATTCTATTCACATCCTAGATTCTATTTCAATTAATCTTGATGAAGAAGACACTCTTGATGATCCTATTGATGCTAATGATGAATGTAAGACTATTGATCTTGATACTTATTTACCTCATATGCTTTCCACACAACTGATAATTACACCTAGTATCGAACATCATGATTCTCAAGAGGATCCTTGTTTGGAACTGGCTATTATTCCTATTGTATTGGATATAGTCCCTCTTGCAAGTTTCCCACCTTCCCTAAATGATATAAACCGAGATGGAGAGAGTAGGCGATGCACTTGATTGAATTTTCCTCCATGGTAGACTTTTATGTGTTTTCCTGTTGTATTGTGCTTCTCCCATAATTTATTTGCTAAATGTTTGTTAGATTATTTTATACGACCCTTGTTACTTTGTTGGTGCAAGGTGATAAAGGAATCCAACCTGTTGTACAATTCATCTATATGTGTCTCTATTCTTCTATATATTGTTTCATGGTATGTTGTACATGTGCTATTATTTGTAAATTTTTTCCTTGTGTAGTCCACCTGGATTTGTGACATGGTATCATTGATTCAAATTGGTCTCCATGTTGTGGTCCGAAAGGACTCTTCTTCGTAACTCTTGTATTTTCTTTCCTCCATTGTGATTGTAGTTCTACTTTCTTTGGGGAATGATATCAATTCATTTTCAATAATATCATATCTATATATACATATTATCTTGTGATCATACTGACCCAATGGTAGGTAGATCCCTTTTGTGTTCTTTGTATGTTTATGTGGTATTTACCTTGATTTGTCTTTGCTTGGAGGCATCTCGTAGTGGAAACATAATCAGTGGAGTTGTTTATGTTTCCATCAAAGTGATTTCTCCTGTTAAAGTGTTAGAAATGAATTTAATATGGGGGCATACACTCTACTCACCTTTTTTCACACATGCACTTTCAAAATATTTTCAAAACTTAAAACTTTTCTCCCTTTATGGATTAGAGACTAATCCTTAAATCATGGATTTTTACCTTATAAGATCTATTGATCCCTCCAATTTCAATTTACAATGTTATGATCCCTTAAGGATGGAAGGTGTCCTTAAGACTGGATCTTTCTATATGTTTACTTTTCTCTTTTGGAGTAGAATATTCCTAAGAGTAAAACCTTGATGGGTTGACTAGTGAGTAGCCACATTCACTATGTGGTTCAACTCCATCTTTCTAGTTGTCCTTTTTTTTGTGTGATTCACAATGAGGCATAGGTTCTCATTGGGTGAGGTAATCACACCCTCTCTCTTTTTCTCTTTGACTGGTGATGTCTCTCTTATCGCGATCTTAGGGTTGATAAAGACTTATGTCCCTGGGGGCTTGAGGATTCCTTTGTCCCTTTTGATTTCAATAAGATTATCTTTTCTTTATGAACTCCTTTACCAAGAGTTTGCATCAAGTCCATACTCTTGCTAAAGTGGGGGCTAAATGTATAGTCAGAAAATGGAAGCACTTCCATTTTGGACTGGTTTAGCTCTCTGAGTAAGTGTTTTGGGGTCATGTCAAGCACCTTGAATGGGTCTCTAACTTAGAGCTGGCATTTACCCCTATTCTTCCCCCTTTTCTACTTCTCTCTGGCCTATTTCTCACACCTTGATCTACAAACCTGATTTCCTTAACCTTAAGGTCAAGGTCAACCTTGACCCTAACCTAGGGCCCAAATTTTAGGTTTCCAGAGATTCTGGATGTCAGGCTTCAAAAAGATTCAATTCCCAATTCTGGTTCGGGTATTTCAGTCTTCGAGGCAATGACCCTTGAAATTATATTTAATATAGGTCCACTTATAAGGGTATAGGTCTAATTGGACCTTAATTCTCCTATGTAGGCCACTTTATAATATTGTGCCCTAGATTGGTATATAAGGAAGCCTTCTCCTCTCATTTTCTCTAACCATCTAAGACTTGAGAAAGAAAAGATAAGCTAAGACAAAAGAAAAAATTTCATCCACAAAAACTCTATGCATGATCTATTGAAACAAGCATCTAATCTCAAGCATTCAAGCATTCAAAGAAATTCAAGCATTCAATTCATCAAGGAGATCTATTGGTAACCATTGAAGGATTTAAGATCTATGGAGCCCTCTTATTGAAGATTTCTCCATTCACATCCATGCAAGCCTCTTCCTATTCCAAGATCCATTCAAGATTTGTGTTGAATATCTACAAGCAATTGATTTAAGACATTATACATTCTACATTCTACATTCATTTGGTGCATACATACTTGTGGATCCAAGGATTCAAATCTGCCACAATGGTTTCTATACAAGCAAGGTGAATTGGTTTATTTGCTTTGTTTATTTATGCAATTTCAATTATACTTTAGGGTTAATTCCAAAACTGGGGTTTGACCAAGGCAAACCCCTCCCCCAACAAACAAAAGCATTTTTCTTGTAGGTACAAGTTCGGGACATCAGGTTCAAGTGCAGATCCGGATACCCTTTTTGGTAGACTTTTAGGATCCAAAAATAGATCTTCCGTCGGACTTTGCAGGTCAAGGTTGACTTTCTATCCTGGGTTAGGATCAAATTTTTGTTCTGGGTCAAGATCAACTTTCTGTTCGTGTTAAGATCAACATTATATTTTGGGTCAAAATTGACCTGAGCTAGATCTGGAAAAAAATTCTGAGTTTTCTCCGTCTCTGTGTTTCTGTGCCCAATCCAGTTGTAGAACTTTTGGAAACTCAGTGAAGACACCTGAAAACAACATTCTTTAGATATGTTACATTTTGAGATTAGTACTTTTCTTCTAATTCATTTAAATTAAGGTCTTAATCAATTCAAATCTATTATGTTTTTCATCCATTATTCGGGATTGTAAGACTTTCTTCTTTCTTCTTATTTCCGATCGATTGATGCATTTGTGCATTAACCAATTTCTTGTGGTCGATCAAAGTGGACCTTTCCTTTGTGAAATTCACGGCTAGGAAGAGGATCTTATCTTCTCCTTAATACAATCAACATCAACACCACATTATCCTTTACATCCTTTCTTCCTATACGTCAATTTTCTATCTTACATTTTGGTATACCTCCATTTTTATATCTTATAGAGATAAGTTTACTAAATAGGCAAAGCTAAAAAATAGGAAGACAAAGATGGAATCAATGAAGATGAGAGAGAGTGAGAACATTGGGGAATATGCAAAGAGAATTACTGAAGTGGTGACTAGGATCAGAAACTATGGAAGTACTTACAGTGAGGAGGAAGTGATTACGAAGATACTCAGATCTTTGACACCTATATACAAAACTAAAGTACAAGCTATAGAGGAGATTATACCTTTGACACTGAACTTCACTAGAGAGATGTTGATTGGAAAGCTTACTACTTTTGAGGCTACAAAACTGGGAGATTCTTTACCTAAAGTCGAGTTAACATTCAAGGCAACTGTCCATAGAAATAAAAAGACATTTGGAATTGCAAACACCAGCAATGGTGACTTTAGAGAAGAGCTTGGAGACTATGCTGATGAATGAGAATAGATACGGGAGGAAGAAATAAAGCTAGATGAAGTGGTATCCCTAATCTCTAGAAGAGAAAAGAGAGGTAAGGGTAAATTTGAAGGAAAAATACCTTTGAAATTTTTTTAATGTAACAAGATTGGTCATTTTGCATCTTGATGTCCTACAAGGGTTCCCAAGCATAAACCTAAGTTTTAAAAATCTAAGTATTCAAAAGACAAGGAATGTTATTATGCTATTGAAGGCATATCTGATGATGATATAGACTTTGATGAAATTGGATTTATTGCTATTAAGGATGATGAACCTATACATGAAGAAAAATCATTACTAGGGAGATGTTGATTGGAAAGCTTACTACTTTTGAGGCCGCAAAACTGAGAGATTCTTTACCTAAAGTAGAGTCAACATTCAAGGAAATTGTCCATAGAAACAAAATGACACCTGGAATTGCAAACACCAGAAATGGTGACTTGAGAGAAGAGCTTGGAGACTATGCTGATGAATAGGAACAAATACGGGAGGAATAAATAAAGCTAGGTGAAGTGGTAGCCCTGATCCCTAGAAGAGAAAAGAGAGGTAAGGGTAAATTTGAAGGAAAATTACCTTTGAAATATTTTTAATGTAACAAGATTGGTCATTTTGAATCTCGATGTCCTACAAGGGTTCCCAAGCATAAACCTAAGTTTTAAAAATCTAAGTATTCAAAAGACAAGGAATGTTATTATTATAGTGAAGGCGTATCTGATGATAATATAGAATTTGATGAAATTGGATTTATTGCTATTAAGGATGATGAACGTATACATGAAGAAAAATCCTTAGTATCCCGTGTTGAAAAGAAATTTGAATGGGTTATAGATAGTGATTGTTCACATCATATGTCTGGAGATAAAAAATAAGTTTGCAAGTCTGAAAAGATATGCTGGTGGTGTTGTTAGATTTGGTTGCAATACTCCTAAGCTTATCATTGGAGTTGGATCTATTTCTCTGGATGGAAAGACTAATACTGACAATGTACTACTTGTTGATGGACTCAAGCATAATCTGTTGAGTGTTGGGAAATTAGTGGACAGAGGTTATAAATTAAAATTAATTGATGGGAAATATTCAATCAGAAGTAAATTAGGAGACTTGATCACATCTAGTACTAAATATAGAGGTAATGTATTTGAATTGAATACATTGGAAGCTTCTTGTTTTATTGTGAAGGTTGATGACAGTTGGTTATGTCATAGAAGATTCTGTCATGTTAAATTTGATAATATTGTAAAGGAAAGTATGAATAATGCTGTAAGAGATCTACCTAAGATTGTAAAACCATCTAACACTATGTGTAGAGAGTGTGTTATGGGGAAGCATACTAGAAGAAATTTTAAAAGAAAATCTTATTCAGTAAAAGGGAAGTTGGATTTGGTACATACACATTTGTGTAGTCCTACAAGAGAAAGATCTTATTATGGTGAAAGGTTCAATGTACTTTATGTTATGATATGAATTACATTTTTTTTGTTGTGAGGTTTGTATTTCCTAGAGTGAAGTTTGAAGAATTTAATGAATTGTTGGATGATATTATTTTTGGAGGCAATGATAACATGAGTAAGAAGTTCTCTAAAGAAATGGAAAATGAATTTGAAATGTCAATGATTGGTGAGATGAAATTTTTTCTTGGTTTGCAAATTAATCAGAGTAAGAATGGTATTTTTATATCTCAGACCAAGTATCTTAAGGAAATGTTGAAAAGTTTGGAATGGAAGATTGCAAACTTGTTGGGACACCCATGGTGACTGGATACAAACTGACTAGTAATGATGAGACTCAACTTTTTTTTATAGAAAAAGTATAGATTGATGATTGGTGGTCTATAATATCTAACTCATACCAGACCAGATATTTCTAATGCAGTTGGAATTGTGGCAAGATATCAAGCAGATTCTAAAGAGACACACCTTGCTGCTGTGAAAATAATTTTTAGATACTTAAAAGGAACAATAGAATATGGATTATGGTATGAAAAATTAGATGACTTTATTTTGTAGGCTTACATTGATGCTGATTGTGAAAGTAATGTAGATGATAGAAAGAGTACAAGTGGTGGATCATTTTTACTTGGGAAAAGGATGGTTTCTTGGTTAAGTATGAAACAGGATTGTATTTCTCTGTCTATTGCTAAATCATAGTATGTTGCTACTGTGATAAATTGTATACAAGTTGTTTGGATGAAACAAATGCTAAAGGACATTGGAATAATTTTTGAAGAGCTGGTGGTTATTCATTGTGATAACACTAGCACAATGAATATGTTGAAGAATTGTCTAATGCATTCAAAGACTAAAAATATTTCTATTAAATATCATTTTTTGAGGGAGAAGGTAGTAGAGAAAGAAATTAGACTGGAGTATATTAGCACAAAGGAACAGATAGAAGATATATTTACAAAACCTTTTCCAAAAGATTCTTTTGAATATCTCAGAAGCATGCTTGGGGTGAGAACCCCTCCTAGTGATAATTAGTTGATGCAAACATGGATTAGTCTACTAGCTTTCAGAGCTATATCATTGTCTGGACTTCATGTATGGATCTACTCCTCAGGGGGAGTGATCGCAGGAACACTATGGAGCACATTTGGATGATTTTACACCTGGCTGTTAGACATGAAGATTTGAAAAAGATACACCTTATAAAAGATTACAGATGAGTTATGGAACCCTTTTCCATTGCTGCCAAAGGGGGAAAGATTCTATGTGAAAATCCCTACTATTTTGGGGATATTTGTGTTGAGGATATTAAGAATATTGTATTGAGAGAGTACTTTTTGGGTTGATGGGTTTTCCCATATGTTGCCATCAATGCCAAAGGGGGAGATTGTTGGATGATATCAGATTTGAGTACTATTTATGCTATTGATATTCATGTTTTGTTACTAATGTCAACATATGTTTCTGTGGAGAGAATAAACTAGTTATTTGACTGACAGAAGTGTACAAACATTGTATGGATGATTCAGAAATATTAAAAACAATGATATGAAGAAGGATGTGTGATGGCCTTATTCCTAAGTTTTCTTGACTTAAGGTTATATATTGGTGATGTTACATATGTTTTAGTGAGGACTGGTTTCTAGACTGTGACAGTAATGCTTGACAGAGCAGGTCTCTATATTTTGAATATATCTTACAGGTGAAGATGTTTTATGGTATGCGAGCTTATGAGATGACATAGGACACATTGAGGAATGTTTTTTGGTGATCAATAGTTGTGAGAGTATTGGTGATGTCAGTTGTGGCATGTATTCTAGAGAAGACCTATTTGGTGGTCGACTTCAGATATGTAGCATGTATTATGAATTGTGAGTGTGAATTGTGGATCTTGGAGTATAACTAATGTATTTTAATTGATGTTTACCTTTTATAGGTACCATGTGTATCTTAGCAAGGAGTTAAGCAATTATTTGTATATTGGGAAAGCCTAATTGGCTGACCTAATTAATTATTTGTGTATTGGGAAAGCTTAATTGGCCAAACTAATGAATTATTGTAATACCTGGTATATATGAGATAGATTTTCTTTTAAAAAGATGTGGTAGAGATTGAAAAGGTAGAGAAGTGTGAAAGCTGCGAGGCTTGTTTGGCTATTGGATGTAGAGCAGAGTTTGTGATAAGAATACTTCATTGGAATTGACCAAGCAAAGACAATTACTATCAAACATTTCATTGGATTTTATATTTTCTATATACTCTTGTTTGGATTGTGAATACTTGAGGATGACATTAACCTTCTTTGGGCAGTGTGCCTAGGTAGTGAGCCCATTGTTACTCTTAACTCCTAACATGGTCTGCCCTTTAACATGGACTATGTACTGTAATGTTGTAATAAGCTCCTAAAAGTGCTAAATATTTTAACATGTATACTATACTCTCAGTACATCATTTGTGGGTGCTAACTATCACCGGGGTTTTACCTTTAATAGGGTTTCCTTGAAAACAAGTACTGTGTTATTGTGTTGGCATTTACCGTGTTATCATTTGCATTGAAGTTTTGGTTTATAAAGTTTAAAGTTTAATATTCTGTATCACAACTAATTCACCCCCCTCTTAGTTGTGCTTGTGGACTATTATTCCTAACACTATTATCCTATATTTATCCATCTTTTATCTTGACTATCCTATGCTTTCCATCCACTCATATACTCTATGTTTCTTATTCACTATCCATCTCCTATCCATTATCCCACATAACTCCATCCACTTTTCATATATTTGACCTTAACATCCTATCCATTTCCTCCATCTCATAGTCCTTATCTTATACATTTCCCTCACCCCCTTCAATAATTCTATATCAGCCCATCCTTCTTTCCCATCTCTCTTGATCTTGATTACTCTATGCACTTCTTCCATTCCATATTACCTATCCTATCCATATTTTTCCTATAATTATCCCCTCTCCTATATATACCCTCCATCTCATATCCATTCTCCAAATACCTTCCACTTTCATCCTTCTCTCTTTCTTAAAAAGTAGAGGCACTCAAACATCCATACATGCTTTGGACAACACAATCCTTTATTCCCTCCATTCATATCCTTTGTACACTATCCATCCATCTCACTCACTTTATACACCATCTCTCCATCCTTCATCCTCCCATGGGGGAATCCTTTAAAAAATAGTCCTTGGATCCTAATCCACTTATTCGCCATCCTTTATTCCTCTAGTAACATTTCTTACATATCATCCTTCCATTTCATGCCTCGTTTATTCCCGCTAATCCCATCCTTCATTTTCCTACTGCTAGTGTGGGTAATTTCACTCCTTTACCAAATATTTCTTGAATCTCCACCCTTTAATCCCATATTACCTATACATCCATTCCATCCATCTATCTCCCATCCAAGACATCTCTCCATCTCCACCATTCCTTGGTTCTCCCTTGTCATTGGTCCCAATCCACTTTATCCTTCATCCATCTTCCAATTAAATTCTATCAAATGCATTTATCTTCTAATCTAATATATCTTATCTTCCAATTCTATCATATTCTCCAATCCATTTCATCCTCCTTCCATCATTTTCAATCCATTTTATCCTTCATCCATCTTCCCATTCAATTCTATCCCGTTCATTTATCTTCTTCCAATTCAATTCTATCCAATTCATTCCTCTTCTAATCTAATCCCTTCCTCTTCTATTCAAATCATATTATCTTCCAATTCCATTCTATCTAATTCTTCTTACCTTCATACCATCTTATCTATTTATTCCTCCTTCAATCCTTTTCAATCCATTTGATCCTTCATCCATCTTCGCATTCAATTCTATCTAATTCATTTATCTTCTTCCAATTTAATTCTATCTAATTCATTCCTCTTCTAATCTAATCTAATCCCTTCCTCTTCTATTCAAATCATCTTATCTTCCAATTCCATTCTATCTAATTTTTCTTATCTCCCTCTCATCTTATCTATTTATTCTTCCTTCGATCCTTTTCAATCCATTTGACCCTTCATCCATCTTCCCATTTAATTCTATCCAATTCATTCCTCTTCTAATCTAATCTAATCTAACCCCTTCCTCTTCTATTCAATCATCTTATCTTCCAATTCCATTCTATCTAATTCTTCTTATCTTCCTCTCATCCTATCTATTTATTCTTCCTTCCATCCTTTTCAATACATTTGATCCTTCATCCATCTTCCCATTTATTTCTATCTAATTCATTCCTCTTCTAATCTAATCCCTTCCTCTTCTATTCAAATCATCTTATCTTCCAATTCCTTTACATCTAATTCTTTTTATCTTCCTCTCATCCTATCTCTTTATTCTTCCTTCCAACCTCCAATATATCTTATCTTCCACTTTATTCCTCTTCTAATCCAATCCATTCCTCTTCCATTCTATCTATCTTCTAATAAAATTATAATATCTTCCACTTCCATTCTCTCTAATTCCTCTTATCTTCCTCTCATCCTATCCAATCCAGTACATTTATTATTCCTTCCAAGCTTCAATCCATCTTATCCTCCAATCATATTATCTTCCAATTCCATTCTATCTAATTCCTCTTATCTTCTTCCCCTCTTATCCAATCATTTATCCTTGTTCAAATCTATTCCTCCAAAAATCCCCAAATATTCCAACCAAGTGTAATCAATCCTAATCCAATCAATCCAATCTTGTAATCTAGCACATGAATCCTTAATCTAATCATTATATTGATCCAAATCAGTTGACAATCCATTGCCCACTTTTTCAAATCATCATCATGGGATGTATCCTTCTCAATCCTTTGGATGTGCATTGTTCTTATCATTAACTTTTCCATCCTTAATCAATCAATCATCAATTAATCAATCAATTTTCAGCTTGAATAGGAGCAAAAGTTTGGTTTTATTTTGGTTTATGTGCATACTTTCTTGTTGCTTGTATGTGTTAGCATTTTTTTCATTTATCATGTCCTTTTCATCCTATTGTCACAAGGCATCATGGCCTTCCATATCATGGTGTCATAAGGCATACAATTGTATTTGACCTTTTTTTTATCACGTACTTGACACATTGTCATCTTGGTTCTTCATACCTTGTTGCATAGTGTCAAGTACAATATTGAACTTAGGTTGCTCATGCCATTGCAACATGACTTTATCTATTCTTCCTTCATCATCACTATCCTTTTCCTTTTCTTTCCACATCCCTATCCATTTCGAGAGCACACTTGTGTTCTTAGAACTCACCTCTCCTCTCGAGGGGGCATACCACTCCTTCCTCATCCTCTAATGACTGAGGCATCATACTTTTAGTCTTATCCCTTTTATCCACTATGTTTTATTCTTCTTTGATATAACATCATTTCATGATGCTACATCAAAGATGGGAAAATGTAGACACTAAAATCTGTCCATTACCCTTATCCTAGCCAAATTAAATAGATATTTATTATTTATATAATAATCCATATCCTACCCTTAATTAAATAAATTTACATTGATTTAATTAAGAATCCTCTTTATCCCCTATCTTTGATTAAATAAATTTACATTTATTAAATATTATCCCACCTTTAATTAAATAAATTCACATTTATTTAATTAGAACTCCCATTTCCCTAAAGTTTAATTAATTCCTAAATTAATTAAACTAACCTATATTATTTCCCTTTTCTCCCATTTGGAATTAAATATTTTATTTAATTATGTTTGAGCACATGGCTCCTAAATTTAACCCTCACCTAACCTCACTTCCCTAACCTAACCCATCTTTATAACCCACTTGCCACTAAATAGTCTTAATCTCCCACCTAATTACTCCCTAATCATTTGCACAATCCTAATCAAGGGATTAGAAAACCCAAGTCACATGTGACTCTTACACAACCCAAGTCAAATGTGACTCTTAAACACCCTCTTACAAAGCCTTACACACTCTTACAAACCCTTACATATTTGTCCTCCTCACATGTGAACTCAACCTTGAGCCATCACTTTCCAAATTTGCTCACACATGTGTGAGCAACCTTGGTCATCTCACCCTTTTCCACATTTTTACCTTTTTCATTTATCAATCACTTTCCCAAGTTTCTCACACATGTGTGAGAAACTTTGGTCTTCTCACCCTCTTACACTCTCTTACATCTTATCATTGACCCATCACTTTCAAAGGTTTCTCACACATGTGTGAGCATCTTTCTCCTTTTAAATGGTCAAACCCTAAGTCAACTTGGCCTCCACTTTGCCTCCACATCATGCCCACATTTTTGATCCTGAAGAATCTTAGCCCTTCATCCAAATTTGAATCTCAACGGTCCATTTTCCTCAAAAAATATAAAAGGAGAGCTCTCTCCTCATCTTCAATAACCACTTTTATCACATTTTCATGCTATTGGATTTGTGAGCAACCACATTCCATCTATCAACAAATTTAATCCACACTTATTATTTTGGGAGGTTTGCATGTGTGGTTTTGAGTAGAGTAGCTTTATTTCTCATTCTTATTTCTATTCATTTGCATGCATGCTCTCTTCATATCCTTTTTATTTGAGGTGTATGCGATAAAAGTAAGAATTAATATAGTTTCTTATGCTTATTCCTTTGATACATTTTTACATGCTACAAATGCAATGCAAAATAGATCTAAAGAAACACAGAACATTCCAAATGCAACACATAATAGAATGAATGCAACACAAAACAAACCAAATGCAATGCATAATTTACCAAATGCTACACAAAATAGACCGAATGCAACACAAAATGGACCAAATGCAAGACAAAATAGACAAAATTCTATGCAAGATTTACCAAATGTTTATAAAGAATTTTCCTAAATGATATACAAATTTTACTAAATGATATGCAAATTTCCCTAAATGATATGCAAATTTCCCTAAATGAGATTCAAAATTTCCTAAATGATATTCAATCTTCCCTAAATGAGATTCAAATTTTCCTAAATGATATTGAAACTTCCCTAAATGATATGTAAACTTCCCTAAATGACATGAAAAATTCCCTAAATGGTAGAATTCTAGACAATGAACAAAATAACCATCAAATAGAGCTATTCTACATCCAAAACCAAATGCGATATTCTTTGGACCAAATGCGAGGTTGTACAGACCAAGTGCAAGCTTTCACAGACTAGGTGCAATCTTTCACAGACCAGGTGTGAGCTTTCACTGACCAGATGCTAGCTTTCATAGACCAGATGCTACAATATGCTAACTAAGTGCAAGAATTGACAAACCAAGTACGAGAAACTTAGTACCAAGTGCGAGACATTTAGTACTGAGTGCAATAAATTTTGTACTAAGTGTGAGCTTCTTCATACTAGGTGTGAGAATCTGTTGATTTCCAAGAATCTACATTGCAAACACTTTAAAATTAATGTTAGAATGTGAGACTTGAGCCCCACGATGGGCGCCAAATGTAGTTCATAAACTTGTAATTCACAAACCTGCATGAAACATTAGTTTAACATACTTTTCAATCAAATTTGAAATATCTAAATAGTTTAATCAATATTTAAAAGGAAAGAAAATTAAGAGCATCTCATGGATCTCTATCTAGAAGGACTAAATGAATGCTCTCACCTTCAAAGAAATCCTAAAGTGACAACCCTTGGAACAAGAATTATGTTAAGATGGTGAAAATATGGATCTAAGATAAAAATATATGAAAATTAAGATGAATTTCCCTATTCTATTACACAAAATCTACTCAAACATGGATGCATTTTTCATTATGATGATAGTACACAAGAATTCTTAATGCTAAAATGCTCAATGTTATGCCCAATTCAATAAAATATACTTGCTATGAAGTAAATTGATTCTCTAAATGTAAATTGGTGGTAAAGTGGTGATCTAAATGTGAATTGGTGGTTTACATTGAGAAATGCCTTCTATTTATAGGAATTCTCAAGGGTAGGGGGTGAGTTTGTTTAACCAAGGTCAAAGTAGGGTTGAGGTTAAGGTTGAGTGATGTGTTTCAAATAGGGGGACATGATGACAAAATGAGCGGTGAGTATAGAAAAGGATAAATGAGTGGCTAAGATAGAATAGCCTTGGAGTGATCCATGTGCTCTCAATCCTCTCTTCTCATTAGCTAATTAATTTTTGTCCCTTAGTGTTTGTTTAAATAAATTAGGAATTAATTAAATTAGCCATGTAGGGGGATTAGATGGGTTGGATTTGATTTAATTTAATTGAACTATATAACTAATTGAATAAATCAATTACATAGTTTATTTAATCCCTCTTGGCTTGAATTTAATTAATTAATGGATTTGTTAATTAATCCATGACGTTGACTTGATTTGACCACTTTTATTTTAGTTAACCAATTTAGGGTATCTACAATGAGACAATGAGCATAGTGCATGCCCCCATGTTAAAGCAATTGCAAATGCCTCAACAGGAGTAATGGCTTTAACAGAGCGTACATGCATCCAACAAAAGATGTTTCTACTATGAGATTCCCTAGAGAAAGGAAAAACCAAGGGAAATTAAACACATAACAAAAGAGAGAGCATGGAAAGGATCTACTAACTTGGGGTCCAATATGATTATACGATAATACATGTATATTATATCAAAATGAAATGTCATCATTGCCCCAAGGTAGCATAACTACAAGCACAATGGAAGAATTTCATGTAAGAGTCATGAAGAAGAGTCATTTTGGGCCAACATCATGGAGACCAAAAATAATAAGTAGCTATCATTTTGCATCATCCCCTACCAGACACCACAAAGGCACATTTATGAACAGTGGCACATGTACAACATAACATGTAACAATATATAGAAGAAATAAGATACAAATAGAGGAATGTCACAATAGGTTGATTCCTTTATCACCTTGCACCAACAAAGAAACAAGGATCATATAAAAAAATGTAAACAAAACATATAATAAGCACATACATCACAAGTGAAGCATATCATAACAAAGAAGAAAACACATAGAATCCACCACACAAGAGGAGCTAGTCAAGCATATCACGCACCCCCATCTCGGTATGTAATGTTTAGGGAAGGTGAGAAACTTTCAAGAGGAACAAAATCAAGCATGGTAGATGGAACAATAGCTAGCTCCAAAAAAGCACCATGCTATAAAGATGGGTCACTTTGTCCATATTCACTAGGACTAAGAGATAATTTTTGTGAAAACATAGCTGACAAATCATGATTAACATCAATAAGCTCATACATGTCATCAGAATCACTAGCATGAATATCATCATTAGTTTCATCAAAAGCATTATCATCTAGAGTATCTTCATCATCCAAATTAATCATAATAGAATCTAAGATACAAATAGAATTATCAAGTTTGTTCAATTTTGTCTTTTTAAAATTAACTTGCTCTCTTGGGCTATGCATAGGTTGGTCAAGTGGAATCAAATAATTAGTAGGTGTTTTAGGGGAGGAAAGGATTTGGGAATCACACTCATGGGCTTTAGCATGATATTTATGATGATGCTCATGGGCACAATGATTACATTTTGTCTTTCTCAAGATTTGGTTTAGCTTGGGATAAATCAACATTGGATCCTTTTCTTCCTAAGGGGGAAGAACTGAAGGAATCTCACTAGGTTGAGAGATAGGATAGGTATAAGGTTTGTAGGTTATAGGAGGTGGAACATAAGCATAAATAGGAGGTTTAGGTTGGGTAGGAAGGAGTCCAAGTTCAGGGAGAGGAGATGGAATATCCTTGGGATTGCTAAGTTCACAAATCTTTTGGATTTTGTATTTTTGATAGGACCAAAAAATATTATCTTTGCGAGGGTGAGTGGGTTGAGGTGTTGAAGGAAAAGATAATTCAAGGTCAATAGACTCTCAAGGGACTATAGGTTGGAAAATACTATGGTTAACAATGATCATTTTTACATTATGGGGAAATTTCACACACTTATGGATATGACACTACAACTTTCATGGAGGTGAGCCAAGGAAGATGAAGTCAAACTTGAAACTAATCAAAAGTTGGGATGACAACAAAGGTGACATCTAAATTTTTACCACCAAATTGTATGGTAAAAGTGATAGAACCATGAGTAGGATAAGTGAGACCATTACAAGTTTAAATTGTCACATAAGATTTGTTATAAAAATAATATTGTATTTATATTGTGAAAAGATGTTCTTCAATTATAACATTTACCACAAGTGGGATCTATAAGGACACCATGGGAAAGAAGGCCATTAATTCTTGTAACAATATAAAGAGGACCATTAGGAGCCTTAATAGTTTCACTATGATCAAAGGTAATGAAAATATTTGGTTTAGGTTTAGATGCAGTTTGATCAATAAGGTTAACCACATTGCTGGCTTCAATAGATTCGTCATATATGAAACAACATGGAGGGAAAAAATCAAAGGATCAATAGACTTGATGGTATAAGTGGAATGAGAGGGTAAAGGATCAGTGTATATTTGCAAGTTTTGATTGGAAGGTTCTACAGATTCGTTTCCTTGGTCACTCACACCTTCAATGGATATAGCATTGGAATTAATAAGGTCTTGGATGACAAATTTCAAATGGAAACATTTTTTAGTATCATGACCAGGTTGATGATGACATTGAGAGAAATCCTTGGGATACAAGTATTTGGATTGAGGTTTGTTAGGATCAATTGGATTAATGAGAGGAAGCATTAACATATTATCATTAAGACACTCCATAATCAAATTATGCAAAGATGAAAAAGGAGCCACACCTTTGGACATTGTTGCCTCTTGCTCATCAACATGATTAGATGGAGGATTGACCTTTATGAAGCCCTTTGGTTTTTGAAAATTCTGAAAGGACAATGATGCAACAACACCCTTATCAACTAGACCCATTGGAGTGGTGCTCTCAAATTGACTCACTTGAAGCTAATAATTATGAAGCACTGCACATATTTGAGTAAAAGAAGACAATTGAGAAAATAAAATCTTGTCGCTGATATATTTTTGAAATTAGCAATAAACATATGTTGTACATCAATATCAGGTATATTACAAGAAATTTGAGCATGTCAATGTTTGAATATACATGTATATGGTGACATGGTGATCAATGGTAGACTACCAAAATCACACATAAACATTGAATGACCCAAAATCCTATCCTCAAACCAAATATGATTTGTACAACCCAAAGGATAAAGATGTACAAATTCAGGATATAGGTAAGGTGGATTGAGCGTATTATTTGTGAGGTATGGAAGAAGATGTTACACAAATGTACAATAGTAGATCCGATATAATATATCAAAATAGATGCAAGATATAAAAGTAAAAATGTATGTACTTGTAATGTCCCCGCTAGGGAACCCATAAGGATCAAGTTTAAAGTACAAAGATAACAACTAGATTTTATTTTTAAACATTACTAAGACTATTTTACAAATTATAAAAATGAACATATCCTTAAAGGTTCCCCTTAAATGATTTCTATGAATATAAAAAAAATACTGATTCTATAAATTACCTTAATGAATTCATTTCCATTCCTAATTTGCATTGTATTTAGATTTTTTGAAAGGAGACATAAATAAATACATTGTAATTCTAAACAAATTTACCCTTTACTTTAATTTCATTTCCAATTAACCCTGCCTACACATAATTCATTTGTATTACCGAAACATAAATAACTCTTACTCCCAGTTTTCATTTCAAGAGACATGATACAAAATATGCAATCACATTCCTTTATTACAACTTTTTAATTTCCAAATAAACATTTCCTTTGATGTCCCTAAAGCTACCCTTCCCAAATTACATTGCTTTTTCCTTTAATATTCAATACAAATACATCAAATTTCCAAAGGGCTTACACCAGATCTCTACATCTTTATTTACAATGGATAGGAGTAAAAGAAACTTTTAAAGGAAATCTTCATCACTGAATAAATCTGAATCCAAGCAAAGACAAAAACCATGAATAGTACCTTGAAGAGATTTGCCACCCAACCATGTGAAACTTGTGAAGTTCCACCCCTCGTGCTAGGAGATAGAACCAAAGTACTCTCAAGGCCTAAGGAAATCTAAGACAAAAGAAAAATATAATTAAATACCAACAGAGAAAAGGAATAAACAACAAAGCACCACCACACTGTGCACCAAAGGTTTAGGTTCTAGAATACTGCCTAGGTGAGTGTCATCACACAACTTGTGCATTGGGATCTTACCTAGAAACCATGTAACACTAGTTCCCTCTCAAATTTTAAGGATCCATCCTGGAAGTTACCCATGGTACCGGTACTCCAACAGGTCTATGTGGATTTAGCCATTAAATATATATCTTTCAATATATTTTGAAACCCCCCTCCCAATTTAATTTTATGTTATCACTTGTTTACAAAATCACCCATAGGATTCCCTGGAAACCACTTTGGGTTCCAAAACCTATGGTGAGCCACTCACCTAGGGTATCTAGTTCCCTACCTCAAAAACATACCAAAACAAAGAAAACATTTCAAATGTTTTGATTCATATGTTAAAGAAACCCTCCTGTTTACTCAGACCCTCAAGATGAGTCCTAATCCTTAACCGTGAGCAATATAAGGAAGATAAGAAGGATGTCATATACAAGACATGCTAAGAGAAACTTATTGTTCTACCATATGAAATATATTGAACATTCAAATGGGAATAAGGAAGTACACAAAGAACAAGATCAACCTGGAAGATGCAGACCAAAATAACAGAACAAAAATAATTGACAAAACATTTCCAAAATCTGCATAAACATAAGGTAAAAATAACCATTTGCAGAACTTCCTGAAACATCCTAAAAAAAACACATACCTAAACTCCCTAATCTTCCCTGAAACCTAAATACACAAAATAAAGCATCATGTACATCCAAAAAGAAACCATAACCTTCCCAAAGAGAGTAAAAGGAAATTATATCATTATATAACATCATTCTTCTTGAATAAATCAATAAATTTTTCCCCATCTTTGAGAAAATTCCCACCACATAAAATTTTAGGAAATGAATATAAAACATTATTACACACACACACACACACACACACACCATCCTATACATCCACAAAGAAACCATCACCTTCCCAGAGAGAGTAAAAGGAAATTATATTATTATATAACATCATTCTTCCTGAATAAATCAACAAATTATTCCCCCTTTCAGACAATTCCCACCACATAAAATTTCATGAAAGAAACCATCTTGTACATCCACAAAGAAACCATAACCTTCCTAGAGAGACTTAAAGGAAATTATATCATTATATAACATTATTCTTCTTGAATAAATCAATAAATTATTCCCCATCTTTCAGAAAATTCCACCACATAAACTTTCAGGAAATGAATAACAAACATCATTACACACACACACACACACACACACACACACACACCGAGCATTTTTCTATGATTCCAGATCCTACCTAGGGTCCCACAGAGAAACCTTTCCAAAGTTGAGAAACCTCTGCTTATCGTATGAAAAAACACATCCTTCCAAACTCCTGATGGCTTCTCTCCTTCCGGGTAGTATTTCTAAGTTTTTTTTCCTGAGATAAAACTCCTCCTTCCTCACAGAGAAATCCTAACTCCAACTATTTCATACTTCTAAAATTTTCTTCTTGGAAATGTTTATCTAATTTGCTCCCCACAAAATCCCTGACTCCTCACATACTCCAAATATTAAAATCCAGCCATATAGTTGGAGGATTTGCTTTACGGGAAGCAACGAATCCAACTACTGTAGTTGATTTTAAAAACATTAAAACAATTCCCGAAAGAATAACTAAAGGTTTTATTTATATTTATTTACTTATTTAATTCACAAAGACCATAAAAGAACAAAGGTGAAAATAATCCTCAAGGAATTCACATAGCCCAATGGAAACTAAGTAGCCTAACTACTAAGATTTCTCAGGTTCAAAAATCCTAGGTAAGCTTAGTCTTACTTATTGAATGATTATTACTCTATTATATTTTATTTTGCAATTACATCATTAATTTTACAAGCATAAAGATATAAAAACACACACACAAATATATATATATATATA
>MU228123.1:185759-206371 GCA_018584345.1 Thuja plicata | reverse complement strand
TAAGTATCTGGCATCTACGCTACCATCCTTGAATCAGTCTCATGACTGTCAATAGGCTTTATGCAAAATCTTACTACCATCCTTGAATTAGCCTCCTTCTTAGACTGTCAATAGGCTTTAGGTAAGATCGGTGCCACTATCATGAGTCAACCTTCTGGTAATTTGTTAGGATATACCTCAATTACAAAAGACTGTTAAGTCCTGCTCTGTTAAGAGACTTTAATGCTTCAATGGTTAAACTAAAACAAAATGATCTATTTCTAATGCAACTGAATTGTAAATTTTTAGATCTATTTACTTAAAATATCTTTCTGATCAATGTATTAATTCAATTCCTTTGTACTTAACTCTTTCTACTCTGTGATGTTGTGATTCACTGTCTGTCGGTGTCTGCAGAATTCTTTAGCTCTCCCTCAGCTTGATTGATCAGGACTGCATGAAGTTAATCCTTCATCAGTTTCTCTTCAGCATCTTCTATCAGTTCACTCCCCCATGTATCTGATTGCATATATGACCACCTCAAGAATGAATTATGCTTGTCTCTTAAATAGACATGATTTTCCTTAATTCTAGGTTCTTTGATTCTTGATTCTTGGCGTGAAAAACAATCCAGCCAAATTGATTTATGGCATTAACTCCTAATTTATCTCGTAGTTATCTTCTTGCCAACTGTACAAATCACTTACTTAACTAAGGTCGAATAAAATAAATAAAAAAACCAGTTAAGTCTATCCTTTAGCTCTGCCAGCTAGACATTTTGTCATTTTTTGATCTCTCTGTTTCGTTGGTCAATTCTGCAATTCATCGCCGGTGACATCTGCCAGTTCCATCGATGTCCCTTCAGTTAGCTTCGGGATCTCCGTCCGTCGGGCATCATTGGATCTTTGTTCATCGGGAAACACTATTTTTACCTCATCGGATATCATGTGATTTTGATTCATTAGGAAATACTGTCTTCTGCTCATCGCGCATCATTGTGACTTTAATCTCTGTCTTTACCAATGGTGTGCACTTCACCGGTGTAGTCTGTCACTTAGTGAATACTATAATTTTATGCATTACTGGAAGCATAACCTTTATTCCATTGGTTCTCTGAAGTCTTTGGCATGATCATACATATGATATCAAGTTGACATTAATGACAATACAAACCATTAACTGATTTAATGTCTTGCATCATCTTCAACTTAATATAGTCAATCATTTAATCAGTTATATGTCATCATAAACAAATCTCAAAATTATTTATCCCCAACATTTGATCGCTTGTTGTATTAGATATATCATCCTTATAGAGAATGCTTATTGGTTCCACTTTATCAATAGAGTCTTTGTCTTTGATTTATGTTTTTCTTTGAGAAATCATCAGGTGCACTATGTTCTTTGCTGGATGGAGGATCCCTGTACATATGATTAATCATATAAGTATCTAAACTAATTTCTTCTACTTGGATGTTTCCTTGCACACAATCTACCCCATTTCCATTCTCCAAATACTGTTTCTCCTCACATAAAGCTTTTGAAGGTAACTCATATTTAGGAATTATTACTTCTTTTATATCAAGAATCTGATCAAGTGGGATACTTGGATAATTTTCATTACTTTTCTTCAATATATTCTCATAATTATGCTTGGTTATCATAATCTCATCTTCAGAAGTCTAATACAAATCTCTCTCATAGGATGAATTGAATGATATCTTACCTTCTGAATGTATACTTTGAGTGTTATCAACTTCAAAATCATCATTAGGCCTGTGACCTTCATCATGATGTTGATAGATTTTATTGTATAGAAAATTTCCTTCACATAATGGATTCAGGAACATAGAGAACACAAATTTATCTTCCCACTTCCTCTTCAAACAAAGGATTTAGGAACATAGAAAATTCAGCGACACCTTCATGAGAGTTTTCATCAGGATCATCAGATGTTTCATCAATAGACTAATATCTTCATTGACATTATTTTCTGAAACTTCCTGCTATGTTGTTCTATTTTATCTCCTTTATTTTATTTTTTGAATTTATCATCTCCTTCATCTAGTATTCATTGAATATATACTAATCAATTAACTTTCTTATCATGATGAAATTTTTTTTGACCACTCTTCTCAACATGTTTTTAATATTCCTTGTCTAACAAAGCTGAAATTTCTCTTGTACTAAGAAGGTTTTCTTCCTCATCATCATGGTCATTGATACATGTTTCCATACACATCTCATCATGTACAAATTATTCTTCAATCTGATCTGAATTTTTCTCCTCCATGTCATCAAAAGTATTATTATGGTTCTCGGGAATGGATGCTTCTTTATCTTCTGTATGACTAGTGCACTCATCTTCCTCACCAAGATAATCATCAAGCACAAGGCCTTGTTCAATCTGAGCATAAGCCTCCCTTCTTCTATCTTCATCCTCTTCTTCTAATATATGCACAAGGAACTTTATAGAAGGATCATTTGATGTAATTATCAAATTTTTGACCTTTCTCATGATTTGTTTTTGTGAAGGCACAATGTTTGAAGGTATTTCTTAAAGAATGTTCACCGTTCATATCAGAAAATGTGTAGAAGACTCCCCTTAAAATCTCTCCAAGATAAAAAATGCATCAAGTGGAGACATTTAAGAGTCCTCTTCCATATTGTGATCCTGAATCTTGTCCCGTTCATAATGCATATCATCTTCACTTGGATCATGAAATATATCAAGAAACCATTGCTCAAACTCTCTCCATGATGATATACTTTGTTCAAGTGTCATACTAAAAAGAAAACCTGCATGATCTGACAATTATCTTACAAATATTTTCATAATAACATCTTCTGCATAGATATGAAAATCTAGAATAAATTTACAAAATGCCTGCAAATGCTCTGTTGGTGATTCTGATCCATGTCCACAAAATTTTAGAACATATTTTTTTAGTTTAAGATGAAAATATTTCTGACCACCAGGGATGTTATCAAAACTCAATGGTCTATATAATTCAATAATAAATTTTGGTCTTGGGTCACAAAAGTTTGATACTTTATGTGAATATGTATTCTGGTACATACTGAATATCTAAAATTTGTAGTAACTTGTTTCTTTATACATTAGGTTCTTTTCAATAGAGTTGCCACCTCTTTAAAGAGGAAAAATTTACTTAGCTCCTTCTAGGTCTTCTCACTTAGTAGAGTCACTGACTGAAATTTTTCGTTAAATAGAGTCACCACCTTCTTTCTAGAAGGGAAAAACTTACTGTCTTTTTAGTTCTTATCTCCAGCAGAGTCTTAATTAAATCACCAGAGCTTCTAGGTAATCTTCAACATTGTCTTTCATAGATAACTCCCCAGTAGATTTGCCAATTTGTTGGTGCCCAAAAATGATGGATTCACTTTTGGCCAACTAACAAGTATAATGGTGATGCACCACTTGATACCTCTACAATTTTGGCTTAATCAAGACAAGGGTGGTAGGCCTGATTTCACTTTGAACTATCAAATTTTCTATGTCGCACAACTCCATACACAAACAAACAAAGTTCCTCCCAAGGTGGTGAATGATCCTTGGAGGAAAATAAAAAATCTCCTGATAATTTCTAATATGAAAATTAACTAAAATCATAATCACTTAGATCCTAATTATAAAGCTTTGAAATAAATGATTTAATAATCTACAAAATACAAAGCATGAACTAATATAATAATTAGATCAGTGCCTTCTAAAAACTTGGGCTATAGAGTCAGATAACTTTCAATCTTACGTACAACCAGAGACAGTTTTAAAAAATTACTTTTAATAAAGAAATAATATCACTTCACATGCTTCCACTTGACTTATAATTCAAATCAATTTATACAACTAATCTTATCAAATTTAACTCAAATTAAGAGACTGATAAAAACAAGAGAAGATACGCAGATCTTTCAATTGATATTTAAACTATATATATTAATTTTGAATTCTGATACTCAGGGAATTCAACATAGTGAAATAATCTAATACAATAGAATATCCAAAAGACTAATTGAAAACGTATAACTTATAAACACAAATGAAAATAAGAGCACTTATCTTTATTGATATTGAAAAAGTAGTACATTGAAGTTCATGTTGCAATTGTGATCAAATTCTATTATACAATGGGTTTCTTCCCTTTATGATTACATTTTACACCACATATATATGTGGTTGAATAGTTTCATACCCCTTTAGGGTGAAAATACATCATTTTTCATTAAAATTTAGAAAACACTTTTGAGAAAAACTAATCAACTAACTAACTAATAACTACCTATCTTTCGGATTTGGCTTTGGTATAAAATTCAAATCAGATTGTACGAACTTAAGATTTTTACTAGAGATAGGAAAATTGATTTTATGAACTGGGTCTTGTTTAGATTTTCAATATTTGATCATTTTCATTCTTTGTCAATATCATCTTTATAGTAGGTCAAAATTCCAGCATCTTTGAAACCTTCGCTTACAAAATTTTGTTTGTTCCTGTCACACAGTTTCCTTCCCTAATCCCTCAATTTTTAATTAAAATGTAATATGTTGTTGTATCCCATTTCATAAAATTCATCATATCATCAATTATTGGGCATGGATTTTAGAATGCCATTTTTTAGAATTTTATCACTTTATAGGACTCTAAATGTTGCCAAAAATTTAGAGCTCCAACACACTTAACTTCTGAGTTGTCATGCGATATGGAGCCTTGGAGATGGGTTCTGCACCTGGCACCAATTCTATATGGAAATCTATATCCCTTTTGGGAGGCATCCCCAAAATTTCAGTTGGATAGACATCAACAAACTCAAGAAGTAGAGGGTGATCAAGTGTTATTTCCTCACTTTCTCCTTCCACAAGATCATTTACCAAGACTGCAAGGAGTTGACATCCCTTCCTCATGAATCTCTTTAGTTGCATCAATGATATCATCCAAAGCTCTATAGGGCGATGGATCCCAACTATAATTTTAGGCTTCCCCAAATCATCTAAGCAGTGAATGGTCTTCTTTCTACAATCTAATTTGGCCTCATGATCATCTAACCAATCCATTCCTAACACAATTTCATAAGATCCAAGGAGAATAACATGAAGATCCAAATTTGTTGAGAAGGGTCCTAAACCCAAGACACAATTTTGGACACACAAGTCTGTGGTCATCTTAACCCCAGAGGCTAGTTCTACCTGCCACTTAACTCTCTGCCCTTCAGCCGCTAGCCCACATTTCTCTATTAATGATGGAGATATAAAGGAATCAATTGCTCAAGAATCAAATAAGATAGAGATAGATTTACCCTTTAATGAACCTCTAGTCTCAATGACCATGCTTTGGTGGTCGGCTTGCCTATGCTCAACTACAACAAAAGCCCTATGAAACTGACCAAAACATCCTACTGTTGGTTTTGACGCTGCTTGTTTCTAATTATTGGTGAAGTTGGTGTGCTGAGGACAACAAGCTGCAATGTGTCCCTATTGCCTGCAGGAGAAACACCCAGTTTTATTTACAAAATTCTTTGCAGGAGGTGTCCTTGACTATTGGTAGCTCCCCCTATTGAAATTTTGAGAGTTCTAGGATGGTTGAGGAGTGAGCCTTTGCTAGGTTCAATTGTTATTATGGTTTTGTTGTTGCTGAAACCTTCCATTTTCTTGGTTGTTGTTGTGAAATCTCTTTTTGTGGGAGTTTTGTTCCCCTTTAAAGGATGATTGTTGGTTTTTGGAGCTAGGAGTCCCTTGATCATAATTCCCTTTAGAACCTTCCCCACCGTTAACTACTTGACTTCCAGAATAACCACCCCATCCTGACTTTACTTTCATCTCTACTAGAAAATACTTGGTAATAGCCTCCTGAAGGTTTTTAGGTTCAAGGACTGCCACATCCCCCAATAAGCGATCATTTAATCCTCATATGAAATGTTGAACAGGAATATGACCATCATCTTTATAACCTGAGAAATGCTTAAGTTCATAGAATTTTCTCTCATATTCTTCCATAGTCATGTTTTCTTGCTTAAGATGGTAGAACTCTTCTTCCCCATCCTGCCTCCATTGGTGGAACATGTGCTGATCTTTGAAACTATCTAAGAATAATTCCTAGGAAACAATGTCAATTCTAACCTGAAGTTTTTCCTCTTCATTGTGCCACCAAGTGGATGCAAATTTCCTCAAGTTCATGATGGCGCATCTAGCTTTCATGTTACTACTAAAGGGGTGCATGGAGAAACATCTTTCAAGATCAAACAACCAGGTTTTGACTAAGGATCCTCCTTCGTTACCATAACAATAGGGTATCTTAATTTTGAGTAAGTCCCTCATGTGAGTGGTATCACTAGCTTCCATATCTAGTACAATTTTCCTTCTTCTAGGGCTTCTATCCCTTTCCCTATAATGATGGTGAGAGTGGTTTTTTTCCTCATGGTCTCCTTTGTTTTCTATGACATCTAGCCTTTGCAAAATTTTCTGCATGAGTTGTCTCATCTGGGCCCCTTTAGAGTCATGATTTTGACTCTCATTCCTATGGTGACCCTGATCCCATTCTCCCTCCAATTTCCCACGAGAACTCTCTCACTGAGATATAGAGGAAGAATCCTGGACTCTTTCCTTAGCTCTTCCACAGGTGACAGGAGGAATCCTAGACTACAATACCTAGTGTGAGATGTTACCCGTGGTATTGTTAATTCTAAAGAAAATGATTTCTAGATAACCAAATATGCAAACCAAAAGTGATCCATTTCAGTAAATCATCAAGTTTATACAATGTATGATGAATATGGAGGGTCACCAAAATCCTTTCAAAATGAATTGAACAACCCACATAATGTTTACTACTAAATACAAAAAAATAATTAAAAAAAAAGTTAAAAAATTGAAAACTAAATAATAAAAACAAACTACTTTGAAATTTATGCCTACTTGTAGAAGGCATAACTTTCTACACATAGCTCAAAACAATACGCCCTTTACACTGTTGGAAATATAATCAAATTATCTAGACGCAAAATTGAGGATCACTTCAACTCCTCAGAGAAAGATCGGTCGAGAAATACTCTGATGACCTCCAAAAATGCAATTTACTAAAATCTATCAAAATAATAATAATAAAAAAATATGATTTCTATATACACAAAATTTCTGCCAGCCTCCTTTGATTCATCATCAATCTTATTATGATGAAAGATTGATACAACATAAGTCAAGGGTAGCTATCTGACCTATATTTAAGAAGGAAATACTAAGTTAAATGCAAATAGATCCTAGAGCTCCCAGTGTAGCAACCTAGTGGCTTTGATACCAAATGTAATGTC
Organism: Thuja plicata; assembly: GCA_018584345.1. Lineage (NCBI taxonomy): Eukaryota > Viridiplantae > Streptophyta > Pinopsida > Cupressales > Cupressaceae > Thuja > Thuja plicata. The sequence continues at coordinate 199,072 of MU228123.1, read as the reverse complement.
CCCGCCAGGGAACCCATAAGGATCAAGTCTAAAGTACAAAGATAAAAACTAGATTTTTAAAAAAATGTTACTAAGACTATTTTAGAAATTATAAAAATGAACATGTCCTTAAAGGTTCCCCTTAAATGATTTCCATGAATATAAAAAAATATTGATTCTATAAATTACCTTAATGAATTCATTTCCTTTCCTAATTTGCATTGTATTTAGATTTTTTGAAAGGAGACATAAATAAATACATTGTAATTCTAAACAAATTTACCCTCTTCTTTAATTTCATTTCCAATTAACCTTGCCTACACACGATTAATTTGTATTACCGAAACATAAATAACTCTTACTCCCAGTTTTCATTTCAAGAGAGATAGGATACAAAATACACAATCACATTTCTTTATTACAACTTTCTAATTTCCAAATAAACATTCCCTTTGATGTCCCTAAAGCTACCCTCCCCAAATTACATTGATTTTTTCCTTTAATATTCAATACAAATACATCAAATTTCCAAAGGGCTTACAACAAACCTCTACATCTTTATTTACAATGGATAGTACAAGAAACTTGTGAAGGAAATCTTCATCACTGAATAAATTTGAATCCAAGCCAAGACACGAATCATGAACAGTACCTTAAAGGGATTTGCTACCCAACCATGTGAAACTTGTGAAGTTCCACCCCCCGTGCTAGGAGATAGAACCATATTACTCTCAAGGCCTAAGGAAATCTAAGGAAAAATAACCATGTAATCAAATACCAAAAGAGAAAAGGCATAAACAAAAAAGCACCACCAGACTGTGCAACAAAGGTTTAGGTTCTAGAATACTGCCTAGGTGAGTGTCATCACTTAGCCTGTGCATTGGGATCCTCCCTAGAAACCATGTAACACCAGTCCCCTCTCAAATTAAGGATCCACCTTGGAAATTACCCATGGTACCGACACTCCAATAGGTCTATGTGGATTTAGCCATTAAATATATCTTTCATTATGTTTTGAAAACCCCCCTCCCAATTTAATTTTATGTTATCACTTATTTACAAACTCACCCATAGGATTTCCTAGCAACCACTTTGGGTTCCAACAACTATGGTGAGATACTCACCTAGGGTATCTAGTTCCCTACCTCAAAAACATACCAAAACAAAGAAAAAATTTCAAATTCTCTGATTCATATGTTAAAGAAACCCTCCTGTTTACTTAGACCCTCAAGATGAGTCCTAATCCTTAACCATGAGCAATATAAGGAAGATAACAAGGATGTCATATACAAGACATAATAAGAACAACTTATTGTTCTACCATATGCAATATATTGAACATTCAAATGTGAACAAGGAAATAGACAAAGAACAAGACAAAACTTGAAGATGCAAAACAAAAACAATTGACAAAACATTTCCAAAATCTGCATAAACATAGGGTAAAAATAACGATTTGCAGAACTTCCTAAAACATCCTAAAAAAAAAACATACCTAAACTCCCTAATCTTCTCTGAAACTTAAATACACAAAATAAAGAATCTTGTACATCCACAAAGAAACCATAACCTTCCCAGAGAGAGTAAAAGGAAATTATATCATTATATAACATCATTCTTCCTGAATAAATCAATACATTATTCCCCATCTCTCAGAAAATTCCCACCACATAAACTTTCAGGAAATGAATATCAAACATTATTAAATACACACACACACACATACACACACACACACACAAAAGGATCATTTTTGTACAGTTCCAAATCCTACCTTGGGTCCTGTGGAGAAACCTTTTTAAAGTTGAGAAACCTCTGCTTCCCGTATGAACCAGCACCCCCTTCCAAATTCCTAATGGCTTCTCTCCTTCCAGGTAGTATTTCTAAGTTTTTTTCCTGAGATAAAACTCCTCCTTCCTCATAGAGAAATGCTAACTCCAAATTTTTCATACTTCTGAAAATTTCTTCTTGGAAATGTTTATCCAATTTTCTCCCCACAAAATCCCCGACTCCTCACATACTCCAAATATTAAAATCCAACCATATAGTTGGAGGAGTTTCTTTATAGGAAGAAATGACTCCAACTACTATAGTTGGTTTTAAAAACATTAAAACAATTCCTGAAAGCATAACTAAAAGTTTTATTTGTATATATTTACTTATTTAATTCACAAAGACCATAAAAGAACAAAGGTGAAAATAATTCTCAAGGAATTCACATAGCCCAATGGAAACTAACTAGCCTAACTACTAGGAGGTCTCAGGCTCAAAACTCCTAGGTAAGCTTACCCTTACTTATTGAATGATTATTACTCTATTATATTTTATTTTTTAATTACATCATTAATTTTACAAGCATAAAGATATAAACACACACACACACACAGATATATGTGTGTGTGTGTGTGTGTGTGTGTGTGTGTGTGTGTGTGTGTGTGTGTGCACCCATATATACATATGCATATATATTACACAAATAAAGCATCAAATTCATATTTCAAAAGATATAGAAGCATCATTACTTAATATATAAATACAAATAATGAGACAAAGAAAACATACAATAAAGCATGAATCACCAAATCAAAAAATCATAAAACTACTTAACCCCCCCAACTGAGGTGACTTCCTAAATAGGAACCTAAGTCAACAAGGTTTCCTTGAGAGTTCTTTGGAAATATCTCCACACAAAAACATTCGAGGATTTTTTTTAAGGCACACTCAAACCTTTGTAGTCAGGTGAAGTTGATGCCTGGTACCTGCATACCACATCACCAAGTCAAGAGAAATATATGTACATATATATAAATATACAAGTAATGTAAAACAAGGAGGGAGAGTGCAACATCGCATGGATCTATTATACAAGTGAATACGACTGCCTCTCCTTATCCTACAAACACATCAGATAGCATCAATATCAAGGCATAATTGGATTAGTATGGTTAGCTCAAAAAATAATCATTACTTCATAATGTAAATCAAGAATTGAATCATCTATATAAGAAATACAATCAAATATATGAAATAACATGTCCTGATTAAAATTTTTAAATCATTTTGTATCTTCCATAGAATAGTTTAATTATCCAAACATATACTCATAGTGTCTCATTTACTAATCAAAATAAACAAAACATAGAGTCCATAATGCTCAATATAGAAATCATGTCTGTTCAAAATATCAAGATACTAGTGTGGGCATTACAGTACTTGAAAATGGAATAAGAAGAAGGAGATGTTTAAATATTTATTTTCTGTCTAATAGACTCTCGGAATGTCCTAATACCCAAATGCAACATTCTGTGTCCTATAGCTCTTAAACCTGCAACTTTCTATTATGTTCTGGGAACAGGTCAAAAGTGGTTCAATTATAGGTTGAAGGTTTAACCTATACCTAAGATGACCGAAATTAGAAACAAAAATTTGATCCACGCAAGTCTTCTGATTGTCCTTCTGACTCTGTAATAGGAATCTACACTCAAAATACTAGGGTATAGGTCAAAGGTTTGACCTATACCTTATACTATTTGAGTTGGAACAAAAAAGTGGATCTAGAGAGTTCTTCCAATTGGGTTCTCAAATCTATAGTTGTATCTGCACTTGAAAACATGCACCTGCACACAAGAGAGAAGGGGAAATTATTTGGGGGAGGGGCTTGCCTTGGTTAAGCACCTATTTAGGAATTAACCTTGAATTGAAATAAATGAAATGCTATCATTTAGAAGAGATTAAATCTAACAATGTAAATGTATCATACCATGTAGATGCAATTGTACTTAATACGAGACCAAATATGTTAATGTAATAGCCTTGAATCAACACAAAAAGCAAAAGGAAATCATGTAAGACAAAACCTCATGTAGTAGATGTTTGTAATTAACCTAAATATTGGATTGAAGAAGATGAATACTTGAATAGATGAATCTATATCTCCTTCCATGATGGCCAACTCCTTTTCTTCCTATGGAGAAAGAAGCTAGATCTATGGAAGGACATGCATGAATGGTTTGATGGATGATGGATGAAATTGAATCCTTGCTTGCTTGAACTCCTTGAATGCACACATATTCCTTGAATGCACAGATATCTTTCTTAATGGCTCGATAGTAGATGGTTTATTACATAGTATTATTAGTCATGAAAATGGGTGGGGAAGTATCCTTTTATAGTGATTTCTGGGTCCAACTTCACAAAGGTCGACTGTACTGAGCAAGAAAATGAAAAAACCTTGTATCAGGCCCAAAACCCACCAATTTTAAACCATTGAGGTATAGTTCAAAAGTGGTTTGAACTATACCTAGTATGGGTTGAAGCAAGTTTGACCTATACCTAGAAGGTGCTAATCCCAAGGTAAAGTTGCAGGATTCAAGAGGTGTTGAGTGGTTCAATGAAAAACATAAAGATAAGAGGGAAAATGATCATAAATACATCCAAATCTTGTAATGGGGCCCAAGAGGGAAATGAATTATGTGAATGGATTCATAAATGAAAAATTGTGCATAGATATTAGAGCCAACATAGAGTTTTGAGCAAGATCGAAGGAGAGGGTAGGACCTTGATTTAAATTATGTATGCAATTAGATGCAATGTAAGGTCCTAACATAAGAATCAAACTAAAGAGGGATAAAATAGTCCTAAAATGAACACAAAATAAAGTGCTTACTTATTAGGACTATACATTTACCCCCACTTTAATGGGAGTATGAGACAAGCTCATGCTCATGGTAAAGGAATAGTTAGAAGAAAGAGATAGAGAAAAATGATGATTGCAGAAAATTGAAAAGAGATAAGACATCACCAAGTCTAAGGACATAAGCCCCAAAAATAAAGATCATAATTACACATCCATGGTGATGCAAGGAGGGGCTAGAGATGGGGCCAAGGGCTCACCCAACTACCAACCACCTTGCAAAACCAATGCGGAAGCCAAAACAACACAGTGAGAGAAGAAATAATAGGTATCCTTTATCATTAATTAATCAAAATAATTACATGCTAGGCTCTAAGGCCTTTGTGATTTTGGACATATATTCAAGAATTACAAATTGATCTTCATACATGCGAGGTCATATACCTGCTTACAGATAATCTGATATCAAATCTTATTCTAGCACTGTTACTTCTGAACTACCTAAACTAAGAACATAGAAAAAAATATATACAAGAGTCCACCAAGAGAGGTTGATGCTCAAATCAATAAGTGAAATCCAGATTTACATCCACATAGATCCCAATGAGAGACCCCATATCAATTAAGCCATCAAAATTAACTGAAGAAGTCAGCCACTAGATCCAACTCCAAAATAAACATCCCAGGAGAAGGTTGACCGAGAAACAGAGTGACTAGGGAAAAGAACACCCCGAGAAATAGGAAACAGAACCTGAGTGTTAGAAGAGAAACCCAAGAAATAGGAAAAATAAATAAGCTTTCCCAAGCAACAAACCCAAGAAACATAAACAAGCATGCCTGAGCAACAAAACCCGAGAAACAAAGTATTTCCCAAGCATCATTTAAACAAACTAAAGAACAAAACAAACATCTTTTTGGTTGAGAAGGATTGCCAATGACCCAAGATGCTCCTGCATCAGACACCTGGGGTTAATAGAAATTATTCCTAGAATCATGTATCAGGTCCAACCTGAAATGAATCCAACTTAGATTGTCAAATCCAAGATGAGTCCTCAATCGGTCTGTTCTTCCACTTTACTAGATACTCCATATATTTCTTTACTCTTGTACTTCTACCAATTCTCTGTTTCAAGATATTTTCAACTTCCTCTATTTGCTTCTTAGGATAATCACTTGGTACTATCACTTCTTCATCAGGTTCATGATATTCATACAAGTCTGAAATATTCAATATAGGTGATATATCCATGTCATCAGGTATTTCAACTTCATAAGAATTTCCATTGTAAAATCTTCTCAATATTTTGCAAGGACCAAATTTATTCATCTTTAATTTACCATATGTTCCAATAGGAAATCTTCCTTTCTTCAAATGAACCATTACTGCATCACCAACTGCAAATGTTTTATGTCTTCTTAATCTGGCTGCACTGTCTTTATACTTCTGATTACTTTTCTCCAGCTTCTATTTTACATCTTCATGCAATGTCTTCATGAAATCAAAAAATTCTTCTGCTTATGCACTTGTTTTCTCTTCCCCAACAATATCTCTCAAGTCTGATATACCTCTCAGTTGTGTGCCATGAACAATCTCAAAAGGTGTTTTTCTAGTACTTCTACTCACTGAACTATTGTATGCAAACTCTTCTTTTGCTAACATCAACTCCCAATTACTTGGTGTGTTTCCAACTAAGCATCTCAACAAATTACCCAAACTTTGGTTTAAAACCTCTGTTTGTCCATCAGTCTGTGGATGAAATGTAGAACTAAACTTCAATTCAGCATCTAACTTCTTCCAAAGTGTTCTCCAAAAATAGCTAACAAATTTATTGTCTCGGTTAGAGATGATACTCCTTGGTAATCCATGCAATCTAACAATCTCCTTAAAGAAATGATCTGCTATATGTACTACATCTGATGTTTTATTTCATGGTTTGAAATGTGTCATTTTATAAAATCTATCCATAATAAAAAATATGGAATCATTACCTCTTGCTTTCCTAGGTAAGCCAAGAACAAAATCGATTCTGATATCACTCAAAGGTTTCTCAGGAATAGTAATAGGTGTATACAACCAGTATTTTGACTTACTCCTTTTGCAACTTGACAAACTCCACAACTTTTCACAAATTTATGAACATCCTTATACAACTAAGGCTAAAAATACCTTTCTTTAAGCAAACTCAATGTTTTATCAATACCGAAATGTCTAGCCAATCCACTACTATATTTCTCCTTAATCAAATTAGTTCTCATTGATCCCCTTGTTGGAAAGATTTAATGAAAACAATTGTTGTTTTGTCATTGATGTCAAACCTTAACTGGTGAGACTATTTCTATCTATTTGAGTATCATATCTATTGATTGATGAAGAATATTTGAAGAAAAGGATAACAAGAAGACCAAGGGAAACAGTTGAGTTATGGGTAAACACAAGGGTACTTGGTCATTTGGCACATTGGAAAAGTGATATGTTATTTATCTTTCACTGATGGTTCACTGAGAAGTTGATGCCTAGCAATGCGAAGTCAATGCCGAGCGAAGCTAGTAATGGCTGAGCACCAGTGAAATGCCAAGGAATATAGTGGCGATCGAGCAAAAGAAAACAATGTTGGCCAAGCAATAGTATTTTGGTAATTAATGACATTTGAGATCTCTGGCCGACATAATTGAATCTATTGGAATATGTGAAGTTTATTATGGATAATTAATTTTGGTCCACATTAATTAAATGCATGGGAAACCGTTATTAATGCATGGATTCAAGATTTAATTGGTGATTATATTGGAGAAATAAATTAAATATAATGATGGAAAGATCCATTGGATCTAACCTAACCTCAGATCTATGATCTTTATTAAGTGGAAAAATATTTGTCTGACCTAGATGAAGAGGTATATGATAACCTTAAAGGGTTATTCATGAAGTATGCAGTGTAATAAGTTGTATGCAAGAGGATTTCATGGTTAATTGACTAATTGGCATGATCTAGCAAAGAAGGCTGAGCAGAGAAGCATAGAGAGATTGCTTGACAGATTTCCAAGCATATCTAGAGTTTGAGATGAGAATGGATGCCACTTTGTGAATTAGCATTAGAGCTGAATTGGATATGGATTGGCAAAGTAAGTTGTATGTATCAGATCAAACCTACTGATTACTTTCTAACCATTGTATCAGTTCAAATACTTTAACCAGGTTGACCTAATAGTCATTGTATAAATCCTTTGAGCAAGGTGACATTATTATTGGAATTTTCTAAGTCCTCTAACAAGGCCACTCCTGACAGGGTGATTAAATCCTTTAACTAGGTCACATTTGATAGTGTGTTTTGTAACCTTTAACAGGGTTGGCTCCTAATAGAGCTCACTTCAGAAGAGTAAAATTTTGGTAGTATGTTACTGGTGGTTTTTCCCATATTGGGTTTCCATGTTAAATCATGGTGTCAAAATGTGTGAATGATTATGTTGTGTTTTACTGTTAAGTTTCTGCAAGCTTATTTCACTAGTACAGTAAACTGCACACTCTTATGTTATTGCTGCCAAGCAGATCTGAGTTGTTCAAAGTGGTATAAAGTTTTATTATTACATTAGGACCTGAGGATAACTAATTCAACCCCCTCTTAGTTATTCTAAATTCATTCTAACAATTGGTATCAGATCTTAGTTCTCTTCAAAATAGTTTGAAGGTACTTGGAGCAAAAGATCAAGATGTATAAAAGGGAGGTACCAAAGTTAAACAAGGATAACTTTCGTGCATGGCAAAGTTTGATGAAATTTCACTTGGTTGGTATTGGTGATTCTTATAAACATTATGTTGATCAAGAATATGTAGCCCCTACAGGAGTTCTCAATGCTGCACAGTTAAGAGAAAAAGAAAGAACATAATCAAGCAATGTTGGAGATTGCATCATCCCTGAACTATCATGAGTTTGAAGACATAAAGGACTTTACAAGCACAAAGAAAATGTGGTATTCCATTGAAACCATCTATGGAGGTGACAAAAATGTGCTAAGAGCCAAATCTGAAAGCTTGAGAGGTAAGTTTGATGAAATGAAAATGCAAGAAGGAGAAAATATAGTTCAATATTATGGTAGGATAAAGGAAGTTGTAAATGCTATAAGAAGAGATAAAGGAATCATTTATGATAACATCATCATGAGAAAGGTACCGAGAACACTTATTCCTATTTATGCTATTAGAGTATCTACAATTCAAGAATTGAGATGTACTCCTGACAAAAAATTGACTCTGGAAAGTTTGGTAGGTAGACTTACTGCATTTGAGATGTCAAATTTTGATAACTATACTCCACAAGCCATTGAATCTGCATTCAAGTCCCAGATGGTCCTCAACAAATCAAAAAAAGGAAAGAAATATGTGGACAATAAAAATGACACTTCTGATGATGATCTAGAAGAACTTGAGGCACTTATGGCAAGAAGACTATCTAGAGGAAAAGGAAAATTCAAAGGTAAACTTCCTATTATTTGTTTTTCATGTAACAAAGTTGGTCATATTGCTACAAGATGTCCTGATAAGAATGAAAAATATGAAAGAAGAGACAAAAAGTATAAAGACAAAAAGGATGACTGAGACTTCAGGAAGTACAAGGATTACAAAGACAAAGGTAAGAAATCTTTCTATATAGCTGAAGAAGATTTTGACAATGAATCTGATAAATTTGATGAAAATGATATAGAAGTTGTCTATGTTGCAATGAAAGATGATTATGATGATGAGAAAAATGCACTAATTTCTTATATGAGTAAAGGTGATCATTGGATTATTGATAGTGGTTGTTCACATCACATGACCTATGATAAAGATAAATTTGAAACCTTAGATCAATGTAAAGGTGGTTATGTTAAATTTGGAAATGATATACCATGTTGTGTTAAAGGGAAATTACCAATTCAATTGACTGACAAAATTAGATGTGATGATGTATATTGGGTTGATGATCTTAAGTATAACTTATTGAGTGTTGCACAACTGAATGCTTCTAGTTATAGAGTTGAATTCCATCACAGGAAAGCAAAGATCTATGATGCCAATGGAGAATTAGTTGGAAGTGGTGAGTAGACAAAAGGTAACTTGTTTTATCTAGACTTAGCTAATGAGACATGCTTGATTGCATAATATAGTGATGTTTGGTTATGGCATAAAAGGTTGTGTCATGTAAACTTTGATAACTTGGTAAACATAAGAAAATTTAAAAAGGTTAGAGGGCTGCCTAAGTTAAAGAAACCTAAAAATGCAATGTGCAAGAAATGTCAATTGGGAAAAATGACTAAATCTAGTTTCAAGAGTAAAACTCATACTTCTGAGAATATTCTATAATTGGTTCATACTGACCTTTGTGGACCTACTGGTGAGAAAAGTTACTATGGAGACAAATATTTTATCTTATTTGTTGACGATTACTCAAGAATGATGACTGTTATGTTTCTTAAAGAAAAATCTGATGCATTCCAGTTGTTTAAGAGGTACTTGGAAAAATTTGAAAAGGAGACAGGTAAAAGTATGAAATGTCTGAGATCTGACAGAGGAGGCGAGTTTATTTCTAATGAGTTTAATAGGTTCTACAATGACCAAGGGATAAAGAGACAGATGTCCACACCTAGGACACCACCATATAATGGTATTGCTGAAAGAAGAAAAAAATCTATCATGGATTGTGCCAGAATACTAATGATGGAGAAAAATGTTGCACATAAATATTGGAGAGAAGCTGTAAGTACAATAGTCTATACCCTAAAAAGAGTACAAGTCAAGAAAGGTACAAATACTACACCTTATGAGCTATGGTATGGATATGCACCTAGTGTAAGCTATTTTAAATTCTTTAGAAGTAGATGTTTCATACTGAAGGATAAAAGAAATGGAAAACTTGATGCTAAAGGTGTTGAAGGCATATTTCTTGGATATTCAACTAAAAGTAAAGCATACAAGTGTTTGAATTCTAACAATAACAAAATTGTGGAAAGTGCAAATGTTAGAATTGATGAATATGCAGAAAGAAATGAAGCTAGAAGCATGACTGATCCTGAGAGTTACAAATAATTCACCTATCCTAATGAGGAAGATTCTAATGAATTACCTGAAACTGAGAATGAAGTTTCTGAGAAACAGTCCGCACCTTCCGAGTCACAGAATGAAATTGCCGGGCAACAAGAGGTGATTGCCAAGCTATCTGATGGAGATGTCGAGTCACAGTTTCAACTTGAATTGAACATGAATGATCAATCTCAAGCAGAGAAAGAACCTACTTTGGAAAAGTATGTAAGGAGGCACCATAAACTTGATCAAATCATAGGAGCAAAGGACTCTCCAGTCATGAAAAGAAGCGAATTGAGAGAAGATACCTGCTTGTTATGTGATTTTGAGCCTAAAATAGTAAAAGATGCCTTAGACAATGAAGACTGGATTCAAGCCATGAATGAAGAGATTGAACAGATTGAAAAAAACAATACTTGGACACTTGTACCTAGGCCAAATGATAAAAATGTAATTGGTACTAAGTGAGTATTCAGAAACAAGCTAAATGAACATGGAGAGGTAACAAGAAATAAAGCTAGACTAGTATGCAAGGGTTATGCACAAGAGGAAGGAATTGACTATGGAGAGACATTCGTTGTAGTTGCAAGATTGGAAGGTGTAAGAACCTTACTTGCATATGCAGCCTACAAAGGATTCAAAGTCTATCAAATGGATGTAAAGTTAGCATTTCTAAATGGGGTATTAGAAGAAGAAGTATACATTGAACAAGTTGATGGATTTATTGACCCAAGCAAAAGAAATATGGTTTGAAAATTACACAAAGCACTATATGGACTGAAGCAAGCACCAAGAGCATGGTATGAGAGATTGCACAACTATCTGATGAAGATTGGATTTGCAAGAACCAATGACAACAACAATCTTTATTTGAAGACAGAGCAAAGTAAAGGTACTTTATTAGCTGAAATTTTTGTTGATGACATTATATTTTTTGGACAAGATATGTTATGCCAAGCATTTTCAAAGGAGATGCAAACTGAATTTGAGATGTGTATGTTTGGTCAGATAAATTTTTTTGTTGGCTTACAAATATATCAGATGAAGAATGGTATCTATATTACTCAATCAAAATATGTGAAAGAGATACTAAAATCTTTTGGAATGGAAGATTCAAAACTGGTGAGTACTCCCATGGCTACTGGACAGAAGTTAACCAAAAATGATGAGACAAAACAAGTAAATCAAACACTGTATAGATCAATGATTGGAAAGCTGTAATATGTTGTACACAGTAGACCTGATATTGCATTAGCTATTGGAATTGTTGCTAGATTTTCTTCCAATCCCAAGGAAACTCATATGATGGCAGTAAAAAGGATTCTGAGATATTTGAAAGGAACAAATGAATATGGTTTATATTAAAAAAGGAATGATAAATTTGAACTCAGAGTTTGTACTAATTCTGATTGAGTTGGAAATGTTGATGATAGAAAAAGCACCATAGGAGGAACATTTCTTCTGGAAAAAAGATTAGTTTCATGGACAAGCAAGAAATAGAACTGCACCTCACAATCTATAGCTGAAGTCAAGTATGTGGCAGCAACAGTTAATTTCTCTAATATTGTGTGGTTGAAGATACTATTAAAAAGTATGAAAGAAGAGATCAGAGAACTAGTTGTCAGATATTATGATAACATGAGTGCCATCAATATTTCTAAGAACCTTGTAATGCACTATAAGACAAAGCATATAGCTATCAAGTATCATTACTTGAGGGAGCTAGTTCAGAAGAAGAAAGTGAGACTTAAATATGTGAATACTAAGGAATAGTTAGCAGACATATTTACAAAGGCACTACCCAAGGATGTACATGAGTATTTGTGAGGTAAATTAGAGGTGATTCCCCTAACTGAGGCTAATTAGTTCAGAATGGTACTGTTGCATCAAATGTTATATTCAGAATATTTTTCACATTGATGCACAAGCAATCACACTTTAGGATGTTGCCTAAAGTTGTGAAAGACAAACTAAGATAGGAAAGAGGATCAATCATAAGCAAGATGACAGGAAAAACATGATGCAAAGTTTAGAACAGAAGAATCTGCATGATGAAGATGTCAACATCTTTGGCATTGTTGTCAAAAAGGGAGAAGTTTACTGAAAGAGGGAGAGTTTACTACTTAGAGAAAAAGAGATTGATGAACAAAAACAAAAAGACATTAGTGTGTTCACAGACACAGAGGGAGAAAAATTGTACAAGATGAGAATCATAATGAAGCTAATGACATTAATGAATATTTTTTCATATCAAGGAACACAGGCAGAATTTTTGGATTGTATGGTAACTATGGTTGAAAATTATTGTTTAGTGTTGCCATCAATGCCAAAGAGGGAGATTGTTGGAAAGATTCAATGATAACAATTGTTGTTTTTTCATTGATGTCAAACCTAAACTGGTTAGACTATTGCTATATGTTTGAGTACCATATCTATTGATTGATGAAGAAGATTTGAAGAAAAGGATAACAAGAAGACTGAAGGAAACAGTTGAGTAATGGGTAAAAACAAGGGTACTTGATCATTTGACACATTGGAAAAGTGATATGTTGTTTATCTTTCACTAACAGTTCACTGAGAAGTGTTAGTAATAACTGAGAAGGGGGGGGGGGTGAATCAGTGGCCTCAAAAATTTATCCTTTA
>MU228123.1:92122-105433 GCA_018584345.1 Thuja plicata | reverse complement strand
ATTGCTTACGTTTCCATCATTCGTTTAGTAGTTATTGCGTAATAGATTTGCATGCACTTGTGAACCTTGGCTACTAACCCCTGCCCTTGGAAAGCTGTGGGAAACCGGAGAGAGAGGCGTACAGGTACATCAGGTAACTATTGTTGAGTTTCTAAATAGATCTAATGATGAAATAACAGATTCACATGATTATGAATGGGATCACATGTCTGATGCTACCATGGAAATTGAGGTAGATGTGATTCATAAATTTGCACCTCTATGGGAGAGAGGAGAAAGTTCTAACACTTCCCCTAACATTGCTGTTGTCCCAGAATCTGATGAGATACCACTACCTAGATTTGTTGATGGAAATACTGGTGTTTTACTAGGTCTAGAGGACATTCAAAGGATACAAGCTATGAGTTTCAATATGATGAGAGAAGAAGAAGTCTCAACTGATGAGTCACTAGAGTTAGATCTACATATTACTAACAATGACCCTAATAATTATGATTTGACTCTTAATGATCTAAACACTATAGAAGCTAACTTAAGGGAACATGTATTGTCAGTTAATAGTCTTGATGCTAATGTAATGTTTTCCTTACCAAACTCCCAATCATTATCCTTGGTAAACCCTGACCTTATTGATTGGACCAATTTAGACCCTACTCCTATCATGAACTTTCCCAATGACTATACTTTGGCATGTTATCTAAATTCTTGTGAACCTTATCCTTCTTCGACCAATGCAAGGAGCATGAACATGACAAAGGAGGATATCAAGTTTCTTAGTCACAAATTGACAATTAAAAAGAAACAAGGAACCGATGGTGAAAACCACATTGTGGCAGTATCATATTATAAAATAGTAAAAAAAAGACGTATCTGATGGTGAAAACCTCTCAAAGGCACCAAAAAATGAGATTCTTGATATCCTCCCTAAGCACTTTTAAGAGAGATCTTCAGTTTTGATAGAACCAACACAACTAGTTAACTTGGGAACAAGAGAAGCTCCTCAATTTGTTCACCTAGCACAATCCTTATCAGAAGAATAAAAGATACAGTTTACTGCATTCCTCAAAGAGAAGAAGATTAACTTTTCATGGTCTTACACTGATACGCCTAGACTTGATCCTGAGTTAATAATGCATCACTTATCTATAGCTCTTGGAATTAAACCCGTGAAACAAAAACTAAGAAAGATGCATCCACATGTGGCATTATTGGTCAAAGCAGAGCTGGAAAAACTATTAAAAGTTGGATTCATAAGAGTCATCACTTATGTAGGATGGATTTCTAATGTGGTACTAGTTTCTAAAATAGACAAATCTATCAGTATTTTCACAGACTTTAGGGACTTAAACAAATATTGTCCTAAAGATGACTTCCTATTAGCAAATATTGATATGATTATAGATCTCACAATAGGCTATCAAATGTATTCACTCATGTATGGAATCTCGGGATATAACCAAATAAAGATTTCTCCCGAGGACCAAGAAAAGACAACATTTACATGTGCATGGGGAACATTTTGCTGGAACGTCATTCCATTTGGACTAAAGAACACTGGAGCTATCTATCAACGAGCTATGACAACAATATTCCACGATCTGATACACAAAAACATGGAAGACTATGTGGATGATATATTTTCCAAGTCAAAAATAAGAACAACTTAGATTGAAGACTTGAGAAAGATACAAGATCGAATGGAGAAATTTCAACTAAGGCTTAATCCAAGGAAATGTGCATTTGGAGTCCAATCAGGGAAAATCTTAGGGTTTATTGTATCAGCTAAAGGAATTGAGGTGGACCCCAAAAAGGTAAAAGCTATAATGGAAATGTCACCTCCTCGAAATATTAGTCAAATGAGGAAACTTCAAGGAAGACTTCATTCCATCAGGAGATTCATGTCCCAACTAGCAGATAGAGCACAATATTTCAAAAAATTGCTTCATAAAAGTGTTACTTTCAAATGGGATGAGCATTGTGAAAACAAACTCAAATAATTAAAAGAGTACTTGGATACTCCTCCTATTCTCATGGTGCCTATTCATGGAAAACCATTACTACTCTATATCTTAGCTATGACTACATCGCTTGGAGTATTGCTAGCACAAGAGGATGAAAACAAAAAGGAAAGAGCTATATATTATATCAGCATGACCTTGGTGTCTTATGAAATCAACTATAGTATCATTGAAAAATCTTGCTCAGTGATTTTTTTTGCATCTCAGAAGTTGAGATACTACATGCTCTCACATACAGTGAAACTTATTGCAAAATAAGACCCTCTCAAATATCTCTTGAGTAAAATAGCATTGACAAGAAGACTAGAAAAATGGGTCTTGATCCTTAGTGAATTTGATATTGAGTATGTAGACAAAAGGGCTATTAAAAGAAAATTCCTAGCAGATCAACTAGCTGATTCGCTATTACAAGATGATACACCTTTGATAATTGAATTTCCAGATGAGACAATCATGCACGTAACTGAATATCCATGGAAGATGTATTTTGATGGTTATTTTACACAACAAGAATCTGGAGAAAGGGTATTATTTATCACTCCTCAAGGCTATAAGATACCTAAGGCATATAAAATGATGTTTCCATGCACAAATAATATCTTAGAATATGAAGCATTGGTGAACAGACTCAAGCTTGCTATGGAATATAAAATTATAGAGTTACACATGTATGGTGACTGTCAACTCATTATCAATCAAGTAAATGGTGATTATCAGGCAAAAGATGAGAAAATGATGCCTTACAAACAACTGGTAGAAGATTTGAAAAATACTTTGTTTTCATCACATTCCAACAAATTCTAAGAATGGAAAAAAAAGATGCAGATGCTATGGCTACGCTAGCATCCATGTTATAACTAGAAGAACACCAATTCTACTATGACTTCTTGGTGGAAGAATTATCCTTTCTAGCCTTTGAAAAATTTGAATCCCAAGTGATTTGTGCCTTAAATGCCTGAGACCAATCCCAATATGCCAAAATAATTTCTTATCTTACTGATCAAACCATACCTAATGGATTATCTAGGAGTGAAAAATGAGCTTTAATTAGGACAACATCGCATTATGTCCTCATCACTACTAACTTATATAGATGAGGTCTTGATGGTATCGTTCTTAGGTGTTTAGAAAAAGAAGAGTCTGACACATTACAAGAGGTTCATGAAGGTGTATGTAGATCACACTCAAATGGATTTTCATTAGCTAAGAAACTATTAAGAGTTGGATACTATTGGCCTACAATGGAAAAAGATGTCGTGCAATTTTCTAAAACATGTCACAAATTTCAAACATATGAAAACCTTACCCATGCTTTAGCTAGAGAACTCATACCTTTTATAACACATTCACCATTTTAGAAATGGGCCTATGATATTGTTGGATAGATTTATCCTAATTCTTCAAGTGGAGACAAGTACATCATTATAGCCACTGAGTATTTCACTAAGTGGGTCGAGGTTGTGTCACTGATCAAAGCCACTGGCAAATAGGTTTCTATGTTCATATTGAACTAAATCATTTGTAGGTATGGGATACCCTCTTCTATTGTAGAAGACAATGGGGGTCAGTTCAAAAACCAAGATATCGAGGACCTTTGTACACAATTTCATATCACTCAAAATTGTTCTTCAATCTATTATCCTCAAGGTAATGGACAAGCTGAGGCTTCAAACAGGAACATTCTAAAAATATTACATAGAACTGTGAGTAAGTCTGATAGAGACTGGCATTTACAACTAAATATGGTACTATGGGCCTACATAACAAGAATTTGAACACCAATAGGAGCCACACCATTTTCTCTAGTTTATGGCACAAAAGCAGTGCTACCCATTGAGGTATAAATTCCATCTTTGTGAGTATCTCTCCAAGGTCTTGTTAGAGATGAACAATACCACATTGATAGGGTTCATGCATTAGAACTACTAGATGAGCGCAGACAACAAGTGTTCAATTATCTCAAAGTGTACTAGAAAATAATGTTAACAGAGTACAACAAGAAGGTAAAACCATGACAATTTCAAGTGGGAGATCTCTTTCTAAGAGAGAATCCTAAAAATATCCAAATATAGAATAAAAGGGCAAGTTTGAACCCAGTTGGCTGGGGCCTTTTGTTATTATTGCAAATTTTGGGACTGGAGCTTATCAATTAGCTACACTTGAGGGAGATGTTCTTCCTGATCCCATCAATATTCTACACTTGAAGCGGTTCTATGCCTAATATTCAGCTGACAGA
Organism: Thuja plicata; assembly: GCA_018584345.1. NCBI lineage: Eukaryota > Viridiplantae > Streptophyta > Pinopsida > Cupressales > Cupressaceae > Thuja > Thuja plicata. The sequence continues at coordinate 101,179 of MU228123.1, read as the reverse complement.
GCTGTGCAGTGGAAATAGTTCTCAAAAAATACCAAAAAAAATTAGAAAATTGATCCTGAAGAAATCTAAAAATAGTGGAAAACGTCTTGAAAAAAGGTATCCATGGTGAAAACCTGGCAAATAGGCACCTTGATACCAACAAAAAAAGAAAAAAATACGAAAAAAAATTGAAACAGAGAAAAGTGCCTTGGCAAAAAACCTGGCAAACAAGACTCTTGGTAGCAAAAATAAAAAGCTTTGCCGAGTGGTGAAAACATGGCAAACAAGTGTCACTTGTACTCTGTTCTCCATCTATCTATGTATTGCTGACACCAATCCTTCCCACTCACACCTTTTCTATTGATTGATTATAATTCCTTACAAATGTCATATCCTTGCCTGGGATTTGTCTGCATTTGTGTCTTAAAAATAGTCATTATGCATTGGGGGCATCTTTGTTAGACTGTTTGGTTTGCATTTTTTAGGTTGTCCTAGGGCCCTATCTAGGATGGTTTGCCTCTACAAATAGTATTTCTTAATACTTGCATCAAAACGTCACTATCACAAACAAGGCTGTTTCTTCAACACCACCTACCTGTAACAGACATCATACTAGTGTTTCTCAACACTTTAATAAAATAATGTTCCTTAACACTATATTGGATTACAATTACTATACTCAGACATAAAAACATTTTTCTTGATTCCAAGTTGTGATTTATGATTCTCTACTATGCTTGAAAAATGAATCAACGGTATTTCTCAATACTACTTAAACACATATAGAATAATCTTGGTTTGATTATGACTCTTTTATGTTCCCATGATGTTTCAAACTAGGGGCATGTAAGAAGTTATGAATTTTCTTTGATTTATTATCAATTGGTGATTATCATGTCTTCCAAGTTACTCCATTACGTCTATTCAAAGAAAAAGAGTTGCAAGGACATGGGGCATAACTTTTCTTGGTTTTCTACGTATGGTTATTGTTTCAATGATCCTATAAATTTTACCTAACTTGAATTTTTATGGTAAGATCTTCCAACATGAGTGGATAGCTGCATATATCTCGATCTTTGTTATGTGTAAAATATGGTGAGGTCGAACCAATTTCCTTATTTGTTTCTAAATCACATTCTAAGTAAGGTGTATGATACATTATGTACCCAAGGATATGAATATTAAAGGTCATTGCGGGTCACATATCTTACATTACACATGAACAGAAGATGATTCCCAAAACAAAAGGAGATAACTGACAAGTCATCCTAGCCTCTATGCCTTGATGCTTAGGTTTATTTTCAACATTTCTTCCAATACACATAGTATTCATACTTTCATGATACCTTGTGGATATTAGTGATATTTTTACTATCCGATGATGTCCGTTACAAAAATTCCCAATGATGATAAAAATGCTACAATGTATACAAATCAGTGAAAGTCCTAGAAGTCTGCATGTAGATGCATTTAAAGATTGCATGATTCATTTTAGAACAACATAAGAAGTGAGCTCAAAATGATTTCCTCGTTCATTCAAAATCCTAATTGAATACTTAATCTATATTATTGATATATCAATGTTGTTGCATATCCATGGCATACATTTTGCATTCATAAATGAGAAAGAGAAAATACAAAAACAAAGCATTCTAACATTACTTTTTTTTTCTACATCCTAAGTGCATCCATACATATATTTGCATAAAGAAAACCTCAAAAATATACATCTGCATATTCATCTAGAATAATATAAAAACATTTATATATCAGTAATAAATCAAAGAGCATAAATGATGTTATCACATGAATCTTTTCTAACTCATCAAAGACCAAGTACATAATCACATGTACATGAATGTAAACATCTATCAAGAAAGAGAACCCATGAACATGTCAGAATTAGAAATAGCTATCTCAGATATATATCAATGAAGGATCAGATAAAAAATGTGCAACTATCTACAAAAGAGTATCAGTACGATCATGATGAAACATATATACAAGTATCAAAGTATGTAGTACAATGGATGATCTTAGAAGGATCAATATACAAAATATCTAAAAATATCTGAAATACAAAATTAGGTCTGACTTCCACCCTCTCCTTGATCTAGAGGAGGAAGAGGTGGTGCATCGACTCTAGGATGAGGAGATGGTGGAGGCATAGCTCCCTCTGAATGCTGTGCCACAATGGAATACAATGGAGCTCTTTGTGCCTATGGAATGGCTGCACAATATAATGCAAAGTAATATGCCACTCTCTGTCCCTGATGAACAACTATCTAGGCCTTTTTATCTCACTCTAATCTGAGTCGATCACCCTGCTAATCTCTCTCAGCTCTTAGTCTCTTGAGCTATCTATCCCTATCTGATAATAAGGTCTCCCTATTTGTAAAAAACCGGATGTGACACGAGTTTGACTGAACACAACTCAGGATGCAGGATGTGATTCAGAACTAAAAGCTTCCTAACTATTGCAAAAATTGACAAAATGAAAAACATAAAGCATAAATAGGTAGATATTGATTTACTCATTGACGGTGGGTACTGGACTGGGCGCTGATGTCGACGAGCTAGCTAAAATTGATGTTTCTCCATGGGGACCACCATCTTCTCTGCAAAGCTCTGGATTTACTGAGGATAACTTCTAAGCTAAGGATATCATTGCTAGAGAAGAAGAGACTCCCATGACAGTCATGGCTAAACAAATGAAAAATTTGCAAATGGAATTATAAAACATCAAAAAGGAAAAGGAAAAACCCAACACAAATTTTTCATTAAACACAATCTATCCTTTTCCTTTTGATAAATATTTGTACCTACCTCCATTCCTGCGTGGAGTTGAAATCCCATGATTTGATAAGTACAATGGTCACTCTGATCCACAAGATCACATCAGAGAATTTTGTGCTCTTTGTACAAAATTTATGCATGATGAGACATATCTTATGCATCTCTTTCCTCAGAGTTTGAGTGGCTAGGCTATGGAGTGGTTCTCAAAGTTACCCACTGGTATCAAAACTTTTGATGAGCTGATGAATTTGAAGAGATAAAGATTGTTCTTTCTTAGCAACAAATCATAGAACCTATTATTGCAGGAAACAAGGTGGCTGAAAGAAAATTGTTGGGGAAGACTAAGGAAAGAGAGTAACGAATAAAAGATACAACTTTCTTTAGCATGCTACATTGAAGCCAAATTTCTAGAGAGTTAAAAAATATTTTAGGATTCTGCTGAATTTGAATATAGGGAAGGTGTATTTCACAATCTAGATAGAAGTAAGTAAAAAGAAATCAAGTTATGGTAAAACTTTGTTGAAATGGAGAAAAAAATAAATAACACTTGAAAACCATAATATTTATTGCCAATATTGCATAGATCCTTCAAAAGGCCAGAAATTAAACGAGTTAAAGTGAAAAAGTATAGGTCAAATTGTAACTAGAGTTTCCTGAAGAAAATTATACATGCAACACATATAATAAAATCCACATCTAATGAGATATACAAAACCACAAGCATTTGGTCATTATGTTTCAATTGAAGCTCGTTAAGACTTGCTTATAATAAAAAAATCCCAAATACAGACTTCAAGCTATCAAATTTTTGTGTCTAGTCAAAAGAAATTAAAAGATATATAGAATTGATAGTCATCATGAAGTACCAAAAATTGTATATAGAATCGGTATTCATCATGAAGTACCAAAAATTGGAATTCAAATTTTTTTTTTCTTTCTGCAAGAAAACATTTCCAAGAAGAATGAATAAGTGAAATAATTTCCAGATAACCAAAAAACTATATAAATAGTCAGTAGACCATAAATTGTCATGCTGCTAAGAATGTCACTCTGCTAAGAATGTCATATAACAATGAATGTCTTAAAACTTGCATAACATGACCAAAAATTCTCCTTTACTATATTCTATTAAAGGAAGCCTTAAAGTAACCTTTGGCTCTTGTAGATTCAACCAAAAAAGTGTCATATGCCACAAACATAGTACCTCGACTAAGTTTAGGGATGGATTTTTGAGCATCATACACATTATCTAAATCCCCTTGATCCACTTTGATAATTTGAGGCTTACTGAGGCCCTCCTATAGATTTTTGATGGTTTGACACATCACATCCATGGTGAAATCCACGCTTGCCTTATTCCTCTTTGGCTTTCTTGATGAAGATGCTGAATGAATCTTTCTACTACTTGCATTATATTGATTGGATATAAGTGTAGTGATATCCTCATCATCCAAATCAACAACACTCTCAATAGGTGTAGCGATATCCTCATCATCATCGAGATCGAGGGCCTCATCCATAGGGAGTCCTTCTTCTGTCTCTTGAGCTGTTGAAGGTGTGGTACCTTCAACTACATCGTTCCCCACAATGAAGGATAAGTCATTGTAGTATTGTAATGGCTTCCTCTTATACACTTTGGCATTTCTAAAGTCTTTTCTCTACATGTTTGCATAATAAATGAACTACTTATTTGTCTTTCATTACTAAATTAATAAGAAATATTTTACTTAAATCAAAATATTTTCAAGAGAACGTTATCTTCAAAAGTTCATCCCATACCCTCTAATCAAAATCCATACATTGAGTAGTCTCATTACATGAAAAACCACTCATATTTCTCAACTCTTTCATATCTCTATAACCTTGCTTCCTTGTTTTTACCTTTTTCTTGAAGTTATCCTTTGACAGATTTAGGTTCAAATCCTTATTGAACCTCCTTTCAATGGCAGTCCAAGTTTCTTTTTTGAAAGCCCCTTAACCTTTTCTTCCAAGTTGGACTTACTCGTGGAGGAAGTATAGAAAATTGCATTCCATTTCTCTTGTCCGTACAACCTTGTTCTTCGAAGTATCTATATGGATGACTTGAACACCATCATCCATGCTCATCAAGAGTGTTTTGTATGACATTGGCAGTCAGATGATAACATTAGTTCCATGGTTTTGATCAGGCCAAGTAGGTCCTCTACCCCCACTATTGAATCACATACACCAAATGTTAATAATATAAGTATTGTTGTAAGTACTGCTACTAATAATGTAAGTAAAGCTGTTATAATGTAAGTATCTTTTTATTGAATAAAAAATAGATTATTCAGCCATTAAAGAAAGGCTATGAAGAGGAGAATTCTAGGAAACACTTCATAACTGAAACATAACGATAAATGACAAACCAAAAACCATCAATGAAAAAATTCTTGAAAATACCCTGAACATTTATACCATGATGTGTAAGAACTACAACCTCATGTAATTTTGTAGATGGATAATTACTTCACCATCAAAGGGCACTTCTACTGCCATCTTGTCCCCTTGGAGGTAAAATGCCCCTATTGTGAATTTAAAAGAAGATACAAATGCAACTTATGAAGTCACAAGAAGATTAGAATGCCACTTAGATAAATTTCTATGTTAATCATGTTAGAGATTTGATTTTGTTTAGTTGATTGATTGTATGTTTGTCATTGATGAAAACATATAATACACAGTAGTAATTCTGTATGTACTTATCAAAATGATGACATGAAGAATTGCATGGTTAGCTACATGTTTTTGACATGTTTATTATGTTATGTTCATACACGCAGATCTAGATATGATGTTTTTGTCAAGTTGTGTAATTCTGTTATTGGCAGTTACAGTTCTAGAAGAGTATCTATTCAGAGCCGACGTATGTAATGTGTTTCTTGAGTTGTTCCTATCTTCAAGATATGCATTTGTATATTCATAATTAGTTATGAGTTGATGATAGTTATCTAAAGGTGCCAAACGTGTTTCAAGAAGATTGCAAAGTTAGAGTTAATTTGGTGAGGCCGACTTAGTGAAGCGTCGCGTCTATTCAGTTTATACTTGTGTGGTTGTAATTATGCTTGTGTGCTTAGTAGATCCAACAAGGAAGTTATGAAGAGTTATCTTACAGGTCTAGTGATCTCATACTTTGAGGAAGATACTTATAGCAAGTCAATTGTGATACGCTAAGTGTGAATGATACAAAGAGAGATAGAAGATGTACAGAGCAGAATATAAGATGTAGTTCATTCTTCAAGAGTCTATGTGAAGAAGAAGTGAAAGATTGTAATACACTAGAAATAATCAAGATAGCACGTCTACTCTATAGTTCATCATCAGATATAGTGCATATCTATTATACAGAAGGTTGTAGCCTTCACCATTAAGCAGTGAGCTTTTGGACAGTGAGTCCACCACCCCTAACAGGGTTATTTGTAAAAGACTCCTAACAAGGTCCGACCCTTAACCAGGTCACTATAATTATTGCATTGTAAAGTACAACTCCTAACAGGGTTGAAATATCTTCTAATAGGGATTAATATAAACAAGTATAGTTCATTGTGGGTGCTAATTCCCACCGAGGTTTTTACCATTTGGTTTCCCCGTAATCAAATTGTGTGTTGTGTACTATGTTATCTGATTAAGCATTTACTTTTTTGTATTCTAAAGTAAAGGAAGTAAAAAGAATTAAATTTATTGATAACTGATTTACCCCCCCCCTCAGTTGTCCTTTGGGACTATTCTAACAATTGGTATCAGAGCCAAGTGCCTTGGAGAAGAAGCCTAACAGCTTAAGGTAGATCAGATGTCTTACTTCAAAAAAGAAAGCCCTAAGTTTGATGGAGAAAATTATCTGGATCGGAAAAACAAAATGATAACACATCTACAGTGTGTTGGCTTTGAGATCTTTGAAATTGATACACAAGAAGTTGTAATTCCATCTTTGAAAGACCTTGCAAAGGATGATGCTACTAATAGAAAAAAGGAAACATTTACCAATAATGCTATTGCTAAAGAAGTCCTAATCAGTGCCTTATCCGATAGTGAATTTTCTGAGATCAAGAAAATTGATAGAGAATATACCATATGGAAGTACTTAGAAGATATTCAAGAAAAGGATACATGCAGGAAGACATGGAAAAAGAAATACAACAGTCTTAAGATGTTACCTGAAGAGAACATTAGAGCTTACAATCAAAGGATAAATGAAGCAGTCTCTAGAATCAGAAACAATGGTGGAGAAATATCAGAAGAAGATATAATGAACAAGTTTCTAACTACTTTAACATCAAATTATGAAAACAAGATAAGTATTATAGAGGAAACCATGCAATTCTCACAAGACTTCAAGAGAGAGACTTTGATAAGGAAAATCTCTGCATTTGAGATATCAAGATTCAAGACTGAACCTAAAAGTGAAACAACTTTCAAAGCCTCAGTCCATGGTAAGAAATCCTTGCACACCTCTAGTCATAATGAGAAAGACGAAGTTGATGAAGAACTAGAATAAATAATTTCTATGATTTCTAAAAGATAAACGAAAGGAAAAGGAAAATATGAAGGACAACTTCCATTCAAATGCTTTTCATGTAACAATATTGGTCACTTTGCATCTAAGTGTCCCACAAGAGTCAAAAAGTTCAGATCTGATTACGAACCCAAAAATTTAGGAGAAGATGAAATTGGATTCATTTCCCTTAGAGACATGGAAAGGTTGCTTGAGGAAATAGACATTGCAGATGAAAAGGATGAACAAGAGTTAGCCTTAATTTCCAAAGCAGACATCAGAATTGATTGGATCATTGACAGTGGATGCTCTCATCATATGACAGGTGACAAAGACATATTTGTTCATTTAGAAAAATACAAAGGTGGTATGGTTAGATTTGGAGATAACACTCCTAAACCTATCATAGGAAGAGGTTCTATCACTTAGGATGGAAAGAACAAGAAAGATGATGTTTTATATGTTGATGGATTACATCATAACTTACTAAGTGTTGGACAACTACTTGACAAAGGTTATCATTTGGAGTTCAAAGACAACAAGTGCATCATTAACAACATGGATGGAGACATGATTGCATCAGGATCCAAAACAAAAGGTAATGTTTTTCAGCTCAATTCAGATGTTAGTTGTTTTGTTGCAAAGGTGGATGACAGTTGGTTATGGCACAAAAGACTATGTCATATCAATTTTGATAATATAGTAAAGATCCGTAATGTCAAGGTAGTTAGAGACCTACCAAGTATTGCAAGACCAGTTGACACAATATGCAGGGAATGTGTTATGGGTAAGCATGTAAGGAGTTCCTTCAGAAGCAAGCAGAACTCAGCTGAAAACAAATTGGACCTAGTGCATACAGATTTGTGTGGTCCTACCCAAACAAGATCATACTACGGAGAAAAGTATTTCATTTTGTTTGTTGATGATTATTCTAGGATGATGTGGGTTACGTTATTAAAGGAGAAGTCTGAAGCCTTTGAGAAGTTCAAAATATTCAAAGCTAAGGTTGAGAATGAATCAGGATTAAAACTGAAATGTCTGAGATCAGATAAAGGAGTAGATCTCACCTCTGATTAGCTTTATGACTATTGTGCAGAACATGGAATTAAAAGACAATTGAGTGCACCTAGAACCCCTTAGTAGAATGGGATAGAAGAAAGGAGGAACATGATTATACTTGATACCACACATACTATGATGATTGAAGGAAAAGTTGCGCACACATATTGGAGAGATGCAGTGAATACAATAGTCTATACTATCAACATAACTCAATTGAGGCCAAGCATAGATAAGACACCCTATGAACTTTGGTTTGGTAATGTACCTATAGTAAAGTATTTCAGAATCTTTGGCAACAAGTGCTACATCAAGAGAGATGATGGTGTTGGTAAGTTTGATGCTAGAAGTGATGAAGGTATTTTTCTTGGTTACTCTACAAAAAGAAAAGCTTACAGATGTTTCAATTTGAGATTAAAGAAGATAATTGAAAGCACACATGTTGAGATTGATGAAAATTTTATGGTTCAAGAGAGGTGCTATGAATATGCACCTATGATTGAAGATGAACCCAGGCCTAGCAGAAAAGATACTGTTATTGATGAAATGTTTGATTGCATTGATGTCTCAAGCAATGACCCTAAATCAAGCAGAGAAGAATCACATATTACAGAAGAAGAAGTCACACCTAAGGTTCCAAAATTCACATCTAGATACCACTCTAAAGATGATATCATTGGAGATCAGAGCAGTAGTGTTTTGACCAGATC
>MU228123.1:44290-58286 GCA_018584345.1 Thuja plicata | reverse complement strand
ATATGTATAATGTATGTACAACAAAGATAGATATGTACATAAACTTACACTTACCGGCATATGCATAGGGGGAGTCATTTCATGACTAAGAAAGAAGTATACACAGGTGTACATACTAATGCATCAAGTATGTTGCACATATCAAGTTTTGATACTAATGTCAAAGGGGGAGATTGATGATATTAAGTTTTTCCATTAGTAAACTTAAAGGGAAAAACACGATAAAGATCATCAATATAAGCATAACCGATAGACGATAATCATAACTGGTCGACAACAAGCATACCCGACAGGACAAAATGTCTAACGTGAAAATGCTAAGTTTAGAAATTATCGACGACAAGCATAACCGACGATATGTTTTGAGAACCTCGTCGGCGGAGCAGAAAAGGCATACCTGATGAATAGTTCAAGTAAGGAACACTGACGGACAGGGTCAAGCAAGAATATTGTAAATGTTTTAAAGAATCCTAAGGGATCTAAAACATATCTAACTAAAGATCAAGGTCAAGTTGTAAACCTTGGACCTAGAGTTAATTTGAAAAGTGTCAATCAAGAATAGAACTAGAAACTAGTATAAATAGATGTTCCATCATTTGTCATAAGATAGAATTTTAATCATTTGAATATGATAGTAGCTATGGAGATCAACTAAGAAAAAATAAGAGAATTCATGCAAAGTTCAGAAATAGATCACAACAATTATCAAGAACACAAGAAGGCTACCGACGAGCAGAGACAAGGTATTACTCAATCACTCAAGGTGATTACATACATACATTGTAAGCTATACAAGATCTATTATCAGCAATTTGATATTTCATTCACTATCAGATCAACATTTATATTGTAGTTGCATTATAACAAGTGCATCAAAATAGAAATCCTTTTGTAGAAGGTGGACTTAACAGTTCTTTGATAAATCTCTTAACAGAGTGCACACCTAACGGTGTTGCTAAAGCTTCAAATGAAGTAGATCCTAACAGGTCTCCACTCTAATACTCTTAAAATGGTAGATCATCAGAAGTGATCAATTGTAAGCCTTTACCAACTCCCTTCTTATCTGCAGATAGTGAAGTTTTGTTGGTAGACATCCCCACCGGAGTTTTTACTTCCTAACAGGAGTTTTTTGCGATATCATATCATGTGTTATGTGTTATTTGTTTTCATGAATGTTTATACATGTAAAGAACTTATATTATGATTACACATAAATAATCAAAGATGAACAGATAGATAGGTACATACAAATATGATGACACAAAGGTTAATGGGCCAATCACATAAATTTTTTTAGAGGTACTGATTCATCCCTCCCCTCTCAGTACATCATTCCAATAATTCCAACAATAACATTCTAACATTTATCATAAGCTTCACTATATAATCATTTACAATCTAATTTGACATACCGGAGGAACTACCGATGGATCTAATCTCAAGAGAGATGAAGCTAGAACACAACTATCTGCAGCAAACCCTTCCCAACCAACAAGGATGTATTGAAACTTATAATCAAACAAACAGATGCCCATAACATTCTATGACAAGTTTCCTTTGCTATCATGATATTTAGCTTGTATGTCGACATCGATAGTGACTGGTATACGTGATCCATCAATTTATTTAACACAATCCTATAGTAAGAACATTTATAATCAAATGAACACGTCATAATAGGATTAAGACTCAAGCAAAAAAGTTTGTACCACTAGGAGATTTACCTTAAAGTACAGATTGAAACGGTCCTTCCCACTAGTTTATGGAGGAGTGTTTAGACCAGGGGATAAAAAATATTCTACATGGAGCACTAAGATAGCCGTCAAGACCTTGTGGAAGTATCGGCTTAATGTTTCTCCTGACTACCCAAAGTTATGATAAGTCTTACAATTCCTCAGATTGTGGCCAAGGTTATGGAGGAGCATCAGTGGTTGTTCTTCTAACGAAATGTGTATCATATCTATAATGCTTCCTTTTCACCTTAGAATATTCGCTAGATGAAAGAAGGCTCGTGTACTCATGCGAATTTGGTCATGACAATCGATCTTATTGGAATGGATAATGCACTTATAAAAAGGAATTTAATCTCTTTTAAGCGCTTATGCATTTCTCTTCTACCTTCTTGTGCAGACGCTACTATGGCTATTGTAAGGGTGCCAAGAACAACTACAAGAATACATATGAATTTGGTCTTCCTAACAATGTCTTCTTGAACTTATATATCATTAATAAGATCCATCAATGATATAAATCCAATCCAAGATGAATATTTCAGAGACGAAGTCCATTATCATTCATATTATTTTATTAGCAAAAAAAAATGCTTTTTTAGAGAACACTAATAAATTATTACAGTTATCTAATAGATACGACACTAATAAATTATATCTCCTTCCTAAAAAATAATTCTAGGACATGTTGTAGAAAGCACTTCAATTAATTGGACTAATGATGACTTATTAGTAGGTGTCACTGCTAAAGACATAACTCTAGACCAAAGAACTATAAAATTTTCATATCTATAGTAAGTCCACCACCCTATATCTATTGTAAAGAAAATATACCATAAGATCAATATTTATTTCTTCTCTGGATCTATTAAAATTGCACAGTGGAAAGTTATATTTTCTACTTCTAGTTTAGTAATAAATCCAAGTATACCCATTTTATCAGGGTTTACAACCATCAATGGGATAGTGAATATTTTATCTGTGTCTCTAATGTATCACCCCATGAACCATATCAGCTTTTGAGTAGCCCTTGGATCTTTGATAAATATACTAGAGTCAACCTCAGTCTTAAATTTCACTTAATCTTTTTATCCAAACATGAACTTTATAGATAAAAAATAGTAAGACATGAAAAGTAGAGGGAGTCCCAAATTAGCCAGCCTAAGTCTAATAAGAAAACAGATATGAAGGTCAAGGGAAGGCTATCTAAAAAATATATTTAGTGTTTTCTATAATTTTCCCTTTCCCTATGTCTTTGGCATGAAACAATATGCTTTCATCCCTCCAAAATAACATGCACATGATTTTAATTGGCACAGGGAAGCTAATTTTAGTTAATGAAAGGATGGAACAAATGAAACGGTTTCCATTAACAAGGTGACATGTGATTTTTTTTTGACTTTTATATTCTACAACCTTATATGAAAATTTTATAGTAAGGTTTAAATATTTTGAAGCTCAGAACTTATGAAGGATTTAATTTGCAAGTGAAATGGTGGATGTTCAGATTGTGTGAATTTTTTCCATGCCTGGTACTCGAATGGGATGCCTGTAGAAAATATTGTGAGATGACTGTGAGGTTGGTATTCCACAACCTTTAACAACACTTTCTCTACACATGCTTGTATGGTAGGAATAGGGCACTGGAAACCATTGAAGCATGAAAGATGTAGAACAGGGTATGTGTATTCATCGTAGCACAGAGATGACATCTTACAAGTGAATGCTACATAATTTTCTAGAAACAATTTTGTTGAGAAAGCTATAGAAGCTCTTACACTAATGCAGTTCACACAAATGAAGAGTTTAAAAGAATTCATACAAATGTAAAGGTGTATAGTAAATTCTTTGGAAAGAGATTAGAAATGTTCATACAAATGCAGTTCACAGGTATTGTCGATTTCTAAAACCTTACCAATATCTCTACTGACTATGTGATGGAGTTTTAGATCAGGGTAAGGACATCAATAAAAACATAAATGGACACAACTATGACTGGTTTGACAGAATACTCCAAGGAGATTCTATTTCACTATGTGCTTTGGTTATGGGTGTCCAAACACGTTTCCTGGAATGCATAGAATAGAACTAGTGAAGTGCTTTAGTATCTTTAAGCACAATACAATTGGGAGGCGTAAGGTTGGATTCTATGATGTTCATTGCCATTCTCTCAATCGTGCTGAAGGGAAAATATATATGATGATAGGAGAACAATGTGATATGATGCCTCCATGACTTGTAGTCACTATTAGATGTGCCAACAATGATCAAAAGATGTATGAAATTACCAAGAAAATGCATTTTGTATGTGTAACAAATCCCGGTAACTTTTGCAAAACCATAGAACCAAGTACATATAAAAAATAATTATAAAGATAAAATATTGAAGCAACCATAGAAATTAGAAGGAAAATTAGATATCTAGTAGGGTCAATTGATTAAGAAATCATGAGAGATACTTGTCAAATGAAAAATCCAATAGGGTCAAATGATGGTACAAGAGAAAAATAATTAACTACCCGACCTTGAAAATAGTTTAGTAACATTGCAGAAGATAGTCATTTGCAATGGGTCTAGTAGAGAAACCTAAAACATCATATCTAAACCAGCTACAAAGTCTGATCAAAATTTTGGAAATTCATTTGTTGGGAACAAACTAATCTTAAATCAAGGATAAAAGGAACCTCAACAAGACACAATAAATATGCATTGTATCAAAATGAAAGAGATTACATGTAAGTTCATCAAATCATATGGATCAATTTATCCAATTAATTATGTATGTTAATGAATCAGTATGACGTGCAGTAGCTGAGTATGGTTCTAGATGACTGGAGACAAAATTATTCAGCTAATGGTTTGTTTGAGAAACAAATTTGTGTGCTGAACAATTTTGAGGAAGAAATGTACACTTTATAATTAACCTTTGCAATAAATGAACTCCTTAAAAGGGATTTATGGAAGCATGTAGGTGTAAGGCATCCTCCTAAATGATTCCAGAATAGGAGCATGGGGACTGCGATGGTGATTGGATTCATAGAGGTTCACAAATGAATTGAATTGAAGGGTGTAGAGTTAGTTCAACAACCTTCAATAAATAATAAAGAACTTTTATATTTTCTAAAAAAAACAAAAATAGTGGATGTATGAAAGACAGTATCAGGAAAACCAATACTAGTGTTTTTCCTGCTCAAAGTTTTAGAATAAAATAGAACAGAAGCATCCATCGAGATATGAGATTTCCATCAGATGTTGATGCATGAGCATCTTGGGTTCTTGTTAATCCCTTGTCAACAAAAAATATGTTGGTTTGTTTCTCGATATCTTTTTGGAGACGCTCAGTAAATTGATCGGTAAATTCTTTGGTGTGCTCGGTTGAATGTTCTATTGTTGCTTCACCGACCATGCTCGATTACTATTCCTGGTGTGGCTTTACCGACCTGTGTTGGTGTTCTCAGTGGTTATCTATTTCATGTCTCACAAAATAGGTTTTCTTTTTGGTTCTTTGGGGTCGACATCAGCATTTAATTTTGGTCAGGTAATTAATGTTGGGATCTATCTTTGGGGAACGTGTGGACCTATTTTGGGGTTGTTTCTCTTTCCTATGTTCGATCTTTGTGGCTGACCTCTTTGGTGGTTGTTGTATAAATATATTATTATGTTCATAGTTTAGGATGATCGACAACAATTAGATATAATGTTAAGTTGGTAATAGCTTGGAGGTCTAGGGTTTCTGGATCTTGCATGTATGAGGAATCTTTTGTAATACATTTTTTATTATATTGGCCATAACCGGGAAGACCTTATAGCCTGACATGTATGAAGTTTGATGAAGTAAATAATAATATCTACATCCCTTCTTCCTTTTTTGTATTCTAAGCTTTTGTGTTGTTTATTTTCAAGTTGGTTTAGTTCTTGGGAGTTCTATTGGCTCGAAGCATTAACCCTCCTTGCATCAAATGTTGTAATTTTAAGTGATGAGATAAAAATGCCCGCAGATTATAGAATCATAAACAAAGCAACATTCAAAGGAATACATAAAAATCTATCATCTCTAGAGCCACAACAACTACTAGATCTGCACAAGACTGATTAGTCAAAATGACTCAGAAAAAATTTAAAATGAATGCAATTAACTACAAGAAAATCCAAGTCTAACAACCTTTTCCAAAGTTTGTATTGGAATGGAAAATGTTTAATCCATAGAAAAACTAAGAAATGAATACCCAAACCAGGAGAAATGAATGTGGTGCCACAATGCTTCCTTACACACTCTTTCTTACTCTCAAAGCTCTTTGAATGAATGAACCTATTAATCTACAGAAAGATCTAAAGCAACCAAAAATATACAATGACCAGAGTAGTCAAGCCCTAAAAACCCAAATGGTAGAATTTTCCCTTTTTAATCCAACACAACATGGAATTCAAATTTGATCAAATTTGATCAAATTTGAGTTACCCATAATTCCCATTTAAGTGGAATTGGAATTCATTTTCCAATTCCACCTTTTCAAATGGAAGATTGAAATCCAAGTTTTAGGGGTAAATGAGAATTAAAAGATCCCTATTCCTTTTTATATTTTGAACCCAAACTTAGAATATTTCAATTCTAGAATTTGATAATGCCAATTACAGGTCAATTCCACCAAACAAACAAACCCTAAAGGAAATAACATATTACAATTTTGATGGGAGTTCAACCATACTCTCTCCTATGAAATTCGTTTGAGTGAAGTAAGGGAGAAACATTGTTCAAGAATGGTCAAGCATATAATGAAATACATCAATATGATCAACAGGAAAATGCAAGTAAAAATAAAAACAATCCAAGAGATGTCGATGCAAACATCATAGGAAAAGTGAAGATGATTAGAAACCTAATAAGAAACATACACCATAGATGATTATGGTTTATGTAAGACCAGGGATCTTTCTAAAGCACATTCATTCTTGGTAAAGGTTGAAGATGTGAGGAGAAGTATAACTGGTTATATACATTCATAGTATTATTCAAATACAAATCATTATCCAAAAAAATTTTGTGCTATAATATTAATATACGTAGGAAGTCCTCACTTGACTTTAAATATTTAATATAGAATATTTCTATCAGACATAAGTATTTCAAAACTGAGATCTTTCAAGTTGCACTCAAGGAGGTTCCTGACGAGTTTGTCTAGCCCTCTTCAAGGAAAGCCAAGGGTTTCAATCTTATAGTATGTGAAAATTGTGAAACTCTAGACAAAGAATCTGTGAGTTTGATAGAGGTTTTATGGTGATGCAAGGCATTCTAATCATGTTTATTAATAAGAGAAACTAGCCAAACGATATAGCTAATGGAGGAACAAAAAAGTCAATATAAGATCGATTCTTGAGTGGTTTCCCACATGGTACAATGAATCACCTTTCCATATGTGTCATACATTACTTATTTCATGAGAAAAGGTTTAATTGTGCTACTAAAATTAGTTGAACTAGACAATTCATAAACATATGGAATTAGTGACTCAAAGAGTTTCTATCTTAATTCGTTGCATAATAAGCGATTTAGATAATTATATGCTTATAGTAAAAACAAAATATAAATATAATAAAATTTCTATTTGAAACAAATATCTATTAATCATTATAAAGAAATAAAATATGCCATTAATGATCATGATTACCACTAGAAAAAGCCACTCTACCATAAAGTTAACAATGCATTTTTGAGAAAAAATGGAGTGTAAGCAGGAGGGAGGAGGAGGAGAAAAGGCAGGAGAAAAAAATTTGAATTTTGAAACTAGAGGTAAGCTGGGAGCTGAGGGATTTTCTGTAGGATCTACAAAAGAAGGTGTAGAGACTACTGTTAGATCAGTGGAAAAAGATAGAGGATCTACATTGGTACTGTCCAGCAGGGATAATGGGTCAGAAATGGGGCCAGAGGTGAAAAAACCAAAAGATTCGAATGTTGGGGGAGAATCATCTTAAGGTAAGTCACATGGTCTCTCTGTTAATATGGGGAAAGGGAAATGGGCGGGTCTCTTTGGCATAAAACCCTCGAGTAAGTCCTTATTCCCTAAAGTGAATATTTTTACAAACCAAAAATGGAGCGGGAGGGAGGAGGAGGCGAAAAGGCAGGAGAAAAAAATTTTAATTTCAAAATTGGAGGTAAGATGGGAGCTAAAGGATCTACTATAGGATCTATGACAGAAGGTGTAGAGACTACTATTAGATCAGTGGAAAAAGCTGGAGGATCTACGGTGGTACTGTCAAGCAGGGATAATGGGTCAGAAATGGGTCTAGAGGAAAAAAAACCAAAAGATTTGAATGTTGGGGGAGAATAATCTCAAGGTAAGTCACATGATCTCTTCATTAATCTGGGAAAAGGAAAATGGGTAGGTATCTTTGGCATAAAACCCTCGGGTAAGTCCTTATTTCCTAAAGTGAATATTCTTACAAACCCACTTAAAGGAGAGTTTGGTATTCATATACCAGATTAGTTAGTGGATCACATGGTTTCTATCATGGCTTCTACTCTGGTAGGCAAATTCTTGGGTCCAATACCAAATATAGATCTAGTTAGATCCTTTGTGGATAAGAAATGGAGGCTAAAAGGTCAAGTTGATGTAACAGCTATGCCAAAAGGTTTTTTCTCCTTTGAATTCTCAAATGGGAAAGACCTTTCAAAATTTCTATGTGGGGTCCCTGGATGATGGGAAAATCATCCTTATCTCTGCAAAAATGGACAACTAGCCTCGACTATAATGATAGCTTCTTTACTGTAGTGCTGATTTGGGTTCATCTTCCTGGGATGCCTTTGGAATATTGGCATGAAGACATTCTAATTGCTATTGTAGGATCATTTGGGGAGGTGCTATCCGTAGATCCTATGATAGAAGCTAGAACAAGACAAGTTTACACAAGGATTTGTGTTAATATTCAAAAAAATGTAGATCTTCCTCAGGTAATAACCCTGAAATCAAAACTGGGGACATGGAATCAAGAGATTGAATATGAATCGATGCCTTTTTCATGCTTCATATGTAATAAATCTGGTCATTGGGCTAAACATTGCCCCTAAAAGACCCAAAAGGAAAAGAAGAAGGACATGATCAAATCAAAGGACAGAGAATGGAATGGAAAAGAAAAATAGAGGAAACAAATGTCATCCCAAAAATGCAGGAAGGAAATAAGGATCAGATGGAAGAAAACATGAACGGTAAAATACATGAGAATAATCAGAAGGAGTAAAAAGGGGAAGCTGTCCAAGAATTTGTGATGCAAGTTCCCAAAGAAAGGACAACTGATTTCACAAGCCAGAACATAGTAGTAGAAGAAAGAGGGGAACTTGTCATAGTAGAAACCAAACAAAATGATTCAAGGATAGAAGAAAATGTGACTCCTTCTAAAGGAGAAGATAAAGAAAGGTACCCTGAAGAAGAGGAGTCTCTAGAAGAATTAAAAAAACAAAGGTCAGAGGAAAAATAGAAGGAGACTGACCCAACCAAGGGAAGGAAAATAGACTCCCCAGTAGATCAGAACTAGAATGATAAACATAAAAATAAGAAAGAGGAAGAAGCAAAGGAAAAATCTTGGTCAACTATGGGACACTCAAAGAAGGGATCAGGTAAAAAAGGCCCAAAATCCCCTGAAGGAAACCACCCTGCTTATGAAATGAACTATAGCTTAGGAAAGAAAGCTGAGAGATCCTCAATGGGGAAATTGAGTAAGAAGGTAGGAGGCCAAAAACTAGGAGTCTTGACAAGACAACAAAAAGTAGACATAGGAACTCCAAAACCAGAAAAAGGTAGAAAGTAAGAAAAAAATCAAAGGGAAGAGGAAGAAAAACAAAATATTTTTGATGGAAAACAAATCACTATCCATCAGGTTTTTTCCGCAATCCTTAAATGAAGATTATTTCATGGAACATTCGAGGACTCAATGGTCCTCACAAGAAAGATGTTGTTAGGAGCTTAGTAAGAGATTCTAAACCTGATATTATTTTGATTCAAGAAACTAAAATGATTAAAGATAAAATAGAGAACTTGGAGCTATTAAAAAATGGGAATTTTTTTGGTAGTAGTTCTGAAGGGGCTTCTGGAGGATTGGCTATCTTTTGGAACCAATCTTTTTTTGACTGTCAGCTCCTAAAAGAGGATTAAAATTTCCTTTCTGCTAATTTTTGGAGTTTAAAGGATAATTTATCTTGGACCCTTATCAATGTTTATGCTCCCAACACAAAATATGGAAGAATTAAGCTTTGGAAGAAATTGCATGATCAGATGGAAGTTAGTTAGGAAAACAACTTTCTTATAATGGGAGACTTTAATACCACATTAAATCAGGAAGATAAAATGGGAGGAAACTTATCTCAAGTGGAAATTAGAGTAGATTTGATGGAATTTATTATTAATGAAGGTTTGTTGGATGTTGATCTAGAAGGGATCAACTATACTTGGTCTAATCGTAGGGTGGGAGCTGATCTCATTCAAGTAAAGCTTGACAGGGTGTTGATTAATCCAGAATGGTACACTAAGTTTTCATGTTCCCTTTCATCCCTCACCAGAATTGGTTTAGAACATTTCCCCAAATCCTTTAATGTTCTTCCTTTCACAAGAAAAATAAATTCTCCCTTTAGATTTAAGAAGATGTGGCTAGACCATCCTGATCTGGAAAATAAAATAAGAGACTGGTGGAATATTAATGTGGAAGGAAAATCAATGTTCAACGTGGTGAAGAAACTGGCTAATGTGAAAGCTAATGTTAAAAGTTGGAATAAGAACATCTATGGTGACATCTTCAAATCTAAAAATAAAACCCAAATGGAACTGAAAGAAATCCAGGAGGAAATTCAAAGGAATGGCTTATCTGAAAATCTGAGAACTCAAGAGAATGTTGTCCTTTCCAACTTTCACAATATTATAGCTAAAGAGGAGACTTTCTAGAGACAGAGATCCAGATCTCTTTGGTTGAAAGTAGGAGATAAGAATACTAGATGTTTCCATCTTACTACTCTAAAACACAAGGCAATAAACAAAATCCATTCCTTGTCTACAACCAATGGTAAAATAACCAAAGAAGAAGAAATAAGGGAGGAAATGATAGGGTATTTTGTGACCTTATTATCTAAAGATAAAAATATTAACTTAGAAGACCAAAGGAAATTAATGGCCTCGATTCCTTGTAAATTGGATAATTATGCTAATGTTCTCCTAAAAGCTATCCCCTCAGATACATAAATTAAGAAGGCTATCTTTTCTTTTGAAGGAGAGAAATCTCCAGGCCCTGATGGGTTTTAGATGTTTTTCTTCTAGTAGTTCTGGAGCATTACCAGGAAAAATGTCTATTCAGTAGTTAAAGAGTTCTTTGGAACTAAATCAATCCTCAAGGAACTAATTCAACTTTTATAGCTATCATTCCTAAAAAACTTGGAGCAGACACGGTTGATGGCTTCAGATCAATAAGTCTATGCAACTCCTTATACAAAATCATCTCGAAGGTCTTGACTTCTAGACTTCTGAGATTATTGCCAAATCTTATCTCTCCTCAATAGAATGGGTTTGTTCCTGGAATACAAATCCTAGAATCTATTATGGTAATGCATGAGAATATTCATTCTCTTCATGGCTCTAAAAAACAAGGATTCTTGATGAAATTGGACTTGTCAAAAGCCTATGACATAGTGGATTGGTCTTTTCTGTCAAATATTCTTAGTTCTTTTGGATTTGATAAAGATGTGATAAGAATAATAATACAATTGGTGACTACGGTGACTTCTTCAGTGCTTGTTAATTGGGGTTATTCCATTTTCTTCCACCCCACAAGAGGTCTGAGACAAGGTGATCCAATCTCCCCCATTCTCTTTTCTATAATGGCATAAAGCCTTGGGAGATACATCAATAGTATGGTCATGACAGGCCAGATTTCTAGTCTCCAACCCTCCTCTGCTCTGCAAAAGTACTCTCACAAAAAATTTGTGGATGACACTATTATGATGGGGGAAGCCTCTATTAAGGAAACAAGGAACATGAAAAAGGCTTTGAATACTTATACAAATGCTTCTCTTTAATCAATTAACTGGGAGAAGAGTTCTCTTTTCTTCTACAATATTCCTGAAGAAAGACAAAGGAAGATATCTTCCATTTTGGGATGCAAGATAGGGAATATTCCCTCTACCTATCTGGGTCTCCCTCTATGTCACAAACTGGATGATTCTTCCTGGAATGGTATCCTTGACCATTTTCACAAGAAGCTGGTAGGATGGAAAGGATCTACTCTTAGTCAAGCTAGAAAAGTTTAGCTTCTGAAATCTACCCTCCAAAATCTTCTAGTCTATGCGCTCAGTCTCTTTAAAATTCATCAGAAGTATGCAGACTTGATTGAAAAATTTTAGAAAATATTTCTTTGGTCAAGAGTTGAAGAGAAGAAGAGGTTAAGTCTTATGGATTGGGAGGTGGTGTGTAAACCTAAGAAATTGGGAGGGCTTGGTATCAGAAGCATAAAAAATACTAATAAGGCTTTGGTGAAAAAATAGTGCTAGAGAATCTTTGAAGAGGAGAAGGAATGGAATGCCATTATCAGAAGAAAATACCATTTGAATTCTTTGGAGGAAGTGCTAAGGAACCCTTTGGAAATCAAAGGTTCTTTCATATGGAATAGTATTAGGAAAGGAAGGGACCTGATTAGAAAAGGGATAAGATGGAAGCTGGGAAATGGAAGGAAGATAAACTTCTTGAATGATAACTAGCTGAAGGAAGAAGCTCTTAGTGAGAAGTAGGAATGGATGCCAACAATTATGGACTGTAAAGATATAGTTGGAGAGAAGGATTTTGATTACTGGATCAATGAGAAATGGATGGACCTTAGCTCCTTTGATGAAACCCTCAATTTGGTCAATAAGCACCTTTATCCTTGGTTTTTAAGAGAAAATGAACAAGACTCCTTGATTTGGGGTCCGGAGGCTAATGGAAAGTTTTTGGTCTTTTGTGCTTCAGCCCTTCTCTTCTCCAAGGAAGATCACCCTATTAGTTATCAAGTATGGAACAATAAGCTTATACCTAAAATTAATATGTTTTTTTTGGTCCTTGTTCTAAACAAAATTCTAACAGTGGAAAATCTTTGTAAAAGGGGATTTAGTATGCCTAACAGATGTATTCTTTGTTTCTCTAAAGCTGAAAATTGTAACCATCTTACGATTCATTGTACTTATACTTGTAAAGTGTGGAACTTTGTTTTCAATTATTTCAATTTGGACTGGGTGAAACCAAATAAATTCTAGGATATGGTTAAAAAATGGCATTTCCCCTTAATGGTAAAGAAGTCAAAGACCTTTGGAGGTTGTTTCTTCCTCACTTCACTTGGAGAATCTGGAAGGAAAGAAACAACATAATATTCAGAGAAAAAATTTCTTCCTATGAAATAGTGGCCAATAGTATTTGCAAAAGCTTGCTGGAAAATTTTAAAGGTTATCTTCCTAGAGACTCCCCCTGTAAGAACGCTCAAAGTATAATTGATATTCTTAATAGGAATTATCAGGAGCAGAAAGACAAGGATTTAAACTTGAGGGAAAACACAAGATGGGTAGCTCCTCTGACTGGCTAGGTCAAAGGTAATTTTGATGGGGCAGATAAAGGGAATCTGAGAAGAGCTAGAGTGGGAGGTATAATAAGAGAATCTACTGGAAATTTTTTGGGAGCTATCCCTGCCCCTCTGGGAGTTCAAACTAATCATGTTGCTGAGGCAACGACAACCCTTCAAGTTGTTATGATGGCTAAAGAAATGGGTTTTTCTAATTTTTGGTTGGAGGGAGACTCTCTAAACATAATAAAATATATTAAGGGTAATCATGAGGTTTCCTAGACCATTAGCCACATAATTGATAAAATCAAATCATTAATGCTCCTTTTTAAAGAAAGTCACATAATTGTTAGAAATTAATCTTTACTTGCATTATGTAGGTGATTCATTTTATGTAATCCCTTGGTTGTATTATTTAATTGGGATAAACCAAGGTATCCCTTAGATTCCTCCCTAGGAGGAAATATCACAAGTGGCACACACTTTATGAATGTGGCTCAGATGCACATAGGAGTTACACTTCAACTCCTTCTTCCATCTCTACTTAAGAGATGTTTTCTTCTCATTTCTCAAGAAGTTCAAGCACTAGTTGCAACACTTTGTCACTTCAAGTGACTCTTTGTATAATCTTGGATATCTCTCTCTCTCTCTCTCTCTCTCTCTCTCTCTCTCTCTCTCACACACACACACACACACACACACACACA
>MU228123.1:0-32684 GCA_018584345.1 Thuja plicata | reverse complement strand
CCTTTTCCCAAAGGTGTAGAACTCCCTAAATATGATAAGTATCTGGGTACCACTGATCCTCAAGATCATTTGAGAGAATTTGGGGCCCTATCTATGGATTTCATGCATGATCAAACCTATTTGATGCGTCTCTTTCCCCAAAGTTTGGGTGGACCTTCCATGGACTGGTTTTCTCGACTACCCACCGGCATCAAGACTTTTGATGAGATTGCCAATCTCTTTATACAACACTATTATCACAACATACAACATCTCGTCAACATCAGGGACCTTTGCAATCTCAAGCAAAGGCAAGGGGAGCCATTCTTGACATTTCTCCAAAGATGGAGAAAACTTTTCACTAAGTATCCTCGCAAAATACCTGAATCTGAGAAACTCGATATTTTATTGGATAATCTCACCCCTGATTTTGGGTATCAAGTACAACTTCAAGGTCCCCTTAATTTTGACAGCATGATAAAGCAAGCTATGAGGATAGAGGCATTTATGGTTAAGAAAGGTGAATTGAATTTGTATAAAGATAACAAACAAGGTTCCTCCTCTTCCAACAAAGATAAAGGGAAGTTTATCAATGCGAATAGGGATGTTGTGAATGATGGGGTAGTTGATAATGTGACTCCAGCTCCTTCAAAACTAGTCTTTAATCTCACCTCTGGTATACAAGTGACCAAAGCTATTGAAAAGGCTGCAACAAACACTCAACAACCTTCTAGATTCTCTGGCAACAAACCTTGGGCCCCACGACCCAAGTGTGAATTTACTTCTTTGGGAGAACCGTTGGATGTAGTTTTCAAGACTTTGGTGCAAAATTAGATTCTTGCTCCTTTGGAAAAATGTCTGTATGATCTGTAACCATGACCCCATTGGTGGAGTGACAACGCATACTATGAATATCACCAAAACAAGGGTCATAAGACTGCTACTTGTCTTTAATTGCGTCATAAAGTCCAAGATCTGATTGATAACTAGGTTATCATTGTGGAAAATCATAACAAGAATTCAGATCACCAGGCATTTAACTATCCCTTTCCTCATCATGAGAAAGGTGAGTCTTCCAACACTAAGAACAATAATGCCAAGGTTAACTACGCACATGCCACTTATGATAATGTCATCACCATGGTTGAACCTGTGGAAGTGGAGTGTTGTAACCTGATTACTACCAAGGGAGGTGGGGATACTTCTAAGCCTAAGAACCCATTTATCTTGAGAGGCCTTGGGTCTCATTTATCTGAATCTGAAACATCTTAGGATTGCACAAACATTTTTACCAGATCCCGTGCAAAAATCACTATCAAGGGTCCTGACCCTCCTATTGCTACATCCTCACAAAAACAACCCATGGATAAAACTGTTGTTGGCTCTGCCAACAAGACCATGAAAATGGTCCCCACACCTTCTACTACTGGTTACAACATTCTAGACCAGTTGCAAAGAACCAACACTCAAATAACCATCTTTGAGCTATTGAAGATCTCGCTTGCTCATAGGCAGATTCTGGATAAAGCCCTCATAGAGGCTAATGTCCCCAAAGACATCAATCTAGATCAGTTTCAATCCATGGTGGGTCACTTGACTTCACTGCATTATTTTTCCTTCTCAGAAGAAGATGATGACTCAATTATTCACCCGCATAATGCTCCTCTACATATAGAAGTCATGATTGGCAAACAACTAGTCTATCATGTCCTCATTGATAATGGTGCTGGCCTCAATATTTTCTCTACTCACTTTCTTACTCAGCTAGGTTATGATGAAGATCACATAGATTCTTGAAAAATAATTACTATCAAGGCCTATGATGAAGAAGAGAGAAAATCTATAGGTTTATTTGTGCTACCCATTCAGGTTGGACCGGTTGAAAGAGATGTCACATGTCAGGTGCTAGACCTTCCTCTTGTGTATAATATCTTGCTAGGAAGACCATGGATCCATGATATGCAAGTGGTTCCCTCTACATACCTTTAGTGTATTAAGTTTTCTTTCCAAGGTGTAGAGGTGACAATTCCTGCTAGTACGGGCTCTTCTTGTAATGCGCTCACTCAGTCAGCTGATAGTCTTGTTCCAACTAATAGAGAATACACAGAATTCTATATTCCAAGCTCAGAGACATGGAACAGACCCTGAAAATCACAGACATAGGCATGGGGGGGTATCAAATAGAACTTGTGCTATCGTTAGTAGCTCTACCTCCATCTCCCTGTTCTTATGGGAGAACTTCTGAGAACAACAGATCTTCTACTCCTTCTGAGATAGTTTATGATGGTGCCTTTGTACAGGCTTCTCACCATTAGAAGATGAAGATGAGGAAAGAGCTACTAAAGCTTGGCTTTGCAAAGGAAAGAACATATCTGAACAGACTGCCCTAGCTCATGAACTAAATCCCAACAGTGAGGGTCTTAATATTATGAAACACTTTGGGTACAAAGGGAGTGGCTCAATAGGGGTGACTGGTAATGGGTTAGTTGAACCTATTAAAGCTATGAGTCAAAAGAGAAAAGACACAATTGGTTTAGGCTTCAAGAAGATCCTATTCCATCTAGGGATTAACAAATTTGTGCCAAAATTGGATCCTTCACCAGAACCCGAAGACATAGCTACACTCGACATTGTAGAAGATAGCTCTGATGAGGATTGCTTTCCTTATCCCATTCCTCTAGACCTAGCAGCATTCTTTGCTGAGCCATATAATTTTGTACTGCGTGCTAGTACAGTCAAGACTGACAGGGATTCTGATAAAACCACTCCATTTGATGCACTAACCTATGAACAATGGAAAGTGTTACAAGATCCTAGTTTCCAAGGTGAATGATACATACCACCAGAGTTTCAAGAGAAGTTGGCACAAGAATAGGCTGGTTTTACAAGAACTCCCAAACCTTCATGGTGAAAACACCCAAGTCAGAGTTCGGACACAGATTCTCATGAATATGAGTTCAACAGTTTATCAGAAGGATCTTATGAAAAGCTTCTCAACGTAAGTGAGGGGTCTAGTGAAAGGTCTAATGAGTCTAAGTCTATAAATGCTAACGTGGCTTCTACTATAGTCGCTAGGAGTCAAAAGGATTTGAACGCATCTTTGGATGAGATCGATTTAGCTCTCAGCTTACTAGTCAACACTTTCAATGATTATACCATGAATGCACTTGAACCCGTCACATCTCTTTCACTCCAACATCCCAAGTTAATAGATTGGAATTCCCCTACCTCATCCAACAAAGTCCTTACATTCCAGAATGACTATGCTCTAGCCTGGTACCTTCACACTGTTGAACCTATAACGTCCTCCACTAGTGAAGAAAGTGTCAACATGACCAAGGTTGATATCAAGTATCTTAGTCATAAAATTAAAAGAAGAAAAAATAGGTTCTCTAATGGTGAAAACCACATTGTGGCAATGTCAGAGCCAAAAAAAGTAAAAAGAAGAGACATATCCAAAGGTGAAAACCTCTCTAAGGCACCTGAGGATGAGATACTTGATGCACTTCCGAGTCATTTCCAGGAATACTCATCGGTGTTAATTGAGCCAACTCAGCCAGTAAATTTGGGTACAGAAGAACATCTACACATTATTCATGTGGCCAAATCATTATCTACAGAAGAACTTAAAGAATTCATAGACTTCTTCAAGGAGAAAAAGATAAACTTTGCGTGGACATATTCTGACATGCCGGGTGTGGATCCTGATCTCATCATGTATCACTTGTCAATAGCTCCACGTGTGAAACCAATCCAACAAAACCTTAGAAAGATGCATCCACATGTGGCTCTACTGGTCAAGAAAGAATTGGAAAAAATTCTAAAAGTTAGGTTCATCTGAGCAATTGATTATGCAGAGTGGATCTCTAACATAGTCCCAGTGACTAAACATGACAAATCTATCAGATTCTGCACAGAATTTAGGGACTTGAATAAGGCATGTCCAAAAGATGATTTTCCACTTCCCAATATTGACATGATTGTGGATATGACAACAGGGTATGAGATGTACTCTCTAATGGATGGTTTATCTGGCTATAACCAAATCAAAATTGTGCCAGAAGACCAAGAAAAGACTACTCTCACTTGCGCATGGGGTGCATTCTGCTGGAATGTTATGCCTTTGGTCTTAAGAATGCTGGAGCCACCTATCAGAGAGCTGTCACTACCATATTTCATGACATGATGCATAAGACAATGGAGGACTATGTGGATGACACACTCGCTAAAAGTATGGACAAGAAGACACATCTCACTGATTTAGGCCCTATACTAGATCATATGGAAAAATTTAGACTACGTCTTAACCCTAATAAATGTGCATTTGGGGTTACTTCAGGAAAATTACTTGGTTATATCATCTCCGTGAAGGGAATTGAGGTGGATCCTGCAAAGGTGCAAGCTATCATGGAAATGCCTCCACCTCGCAATATCAAAAAAATTAGAGGTCTTCAAGGTCGGCTTCAATCTATCTAGCATTTCATCTCACAACTAGCTAACAAGTCACAACCATTTACTAAAACTCTACATAAAGGTGTGACTTATGAATAGAACAAAGAATGTGAACAAGGCTTTCAATAGATCAAAAAATATCTAGCCAATCCACCTATATTAATGCCTCCTTTTCAGGGGGAGCCATTGATCTTATACATCTCAGCTACAGAAACATCTCTAGGTGCTCTATTGGCCCAATGAGATCAAAATAATAAAGAAAGAGCTATTTATTACATCAGCAGAACATTGGTCTCTTATGAAATGAATTATTCTATAATTGAGAAAGCTTGGTTAGAAGTGGTTTTTGCTTCCCAGAAGTTACGACACTACATGCTTGCTCACACCACAAGGCTCATCACAAAAAATGATCCATTAAAATACTTGCTCAGTAAAGCTACCCTCACAGGTAGACTAGATAAATGGGTCATGCTTCTCAGTGAATTTGATATTGAATATGTTGAGAGCTGGAAAGCTATCAAAGGGAAAGCGATTGCAGATCAGTTGGCTAAGGAACCTATTACAGATCATCAACCATTAAGGATTGAGTTCCCAGATGAGTCCATCATACTTCTCACACATCAAAAATGGACCATGTTCTTTGATGGATCATTCACCTAGCAGGGGTTAGGTGCTGGAATTTTGTTCATTACACCTCAGCAGTATTCATTACCAAAGGCATACAAAATGATGTTTCCTTGCACAAATAACACTACTGAGTATGAAGCTTTAATCAATGGATTAAATATCACTATTGAGGGGCGTGTTGATGAGCTAAAATTCTTTGGAGACTCACAATTGGTTATCAATCAAGTGAATGACATCTATCAAACAAAAGATGAAAAACTGGTGCCATATAAAAAGATGGTTGACGAACTTAAGAAATACTTTGCACATGTCACTTTCCAGTAAATTCCAAGGGAAGATAATAAAGCAGCTGATGCTATGGCTACTCTAACTTCTATGTTACAAATTCCAAAAAATGAATTCAGACATGAATTCCTAGTGGAGACGTTATGCTACCCTACCCATGATTCCCCTGACTCCCGGATGATCTGTTCAGTCATTGGACATGACTCATCCCGCTACTACCATATCTACTCTTATCTTTGTGACCAAATTATTCCTAACACATATACTCAAAATGAGAAATTTCATTTAATTTGCAGTGCTTCACGGTTTGCCATCATAGCTAATGACTTATATAGACGAGGTCTAGACGGTACCCTCCTTAGGTGTTTAGAACCTGATGAGTCCAAGCACGCGTTAGAAGAGGTACATGAAGGTGTCTGTGGGTCTCACTCAAATGGTCTGACATTGGCTCATAAACTTATTAGAGCTGGTTACTATTGGCCAGATATGGAGAAAGAAGCTACACAGTTTGCTAAGTCTTGCAAACAGTGTCAACTACATGGTAATCTAATTCATGCTCCTGCCAAAGAGCTTATTCCTGTCATTACTTTCTGGCCATTTCAATAGTGGGCCTTTGACTTAGTGGGTTAGATATATCTGTATTCTTTGAGATGACATAAATACATCATTACTGCTATAGACTATTTTACCAAATGGGTTGAGGCAGTACCTCTCAGTGTATCTAATGGCAAGTCTGTAGCCATGTTTATAATAAACTACATCATCTGTAGATATGGTGTACCCTCATCAATAATCACTGACAATGGGGGATAATTCAAGAACAAAGATCTGAAAAATTTATGCACTAAGTTCAAGATTATTCAGCATTGGTCTTCTATCTATTATCCCCAGGGTAATGGACAGGCTGGAGCTTCAGACAAGACAATTCTCAAGATCCTACACCGTACAATACACAAATCTGGACGAGACTGGCACCTCTAGATTAATCTTGCTTTATGGGCTTATCGCACCAATATACGAACACCAACAGAGGCCACACCCTTTGCTCTAGTCTATGGTGCAGATGCAGTGCTACCTATTGAGGTTGAGATTCCTACCTTGCGAGTCTCTTTGAAGGGCCTCATTACTGATGATGATATCAGAATATCTCGGCTACAAGAGCTTGAACTATTGGATGAACGTCGAAAGGTGGCGTTCAATCATCTCTGATCATATCAGAAGAGAATATCTAAAAGCTATAACAAGAAGGTTAGACCAAGAGACTTCCAAATGGGTGATCTCGTCCTGAGAGAGAACCCTAAGAATCAACAATAGCAGATTCAGAAAGGAAAATTTGAGCCAAACTAGCTTGGTCCGTATATTATTACTGCAGTATTTGGGTCTGGTGCTTACCAGCTATCTACAATAGAGGGTGAACAACTCAAAGAGCCTATCAATGCTCTTCATCTGAAAAAGCTTTACAGTTGAAATATCTTCTAAATGCTCATGTACATACTTTATTATGAGAAAATCCTAAAAATTGCAAAATGTCCTGAAAAAATGATCATCTTAGTGAAAACCTGGCAAACAGCTGCTTTGATGTATCTATTATCCTGGTGAAAACCTGGTAAACAGGCGCCTTGGTAATAACAAAAAAATTGAAAAATCAAAAAATACAAAAAAATCAAAAAAGCAAAAAGTACAAAAAAATAAAAAAAATGAAAATACAAAAAAAGAGAAAAAGAGAAAAATGTGCCATTGATGAAAACCTGGTAAATAGGAGTCATGGTAGTAAAAATAGAATTTCTGCCAAGATGGTGAAAACCTGTAAATAGGCGCCTCTTGTTCCACAAGGCTCTATCTATTGCAGCATCTCTTGGTTTTCTTGCAATTTGCTCTCAATTGCTTTCTTGCTTTTGTTTACTTTCCTGCTTTAGTGTGCTTTCCTGCTTTAGTTTGCTCGCTCATGCATTTTCTCTTAGTCATCTTCAAGATTTTTCTCAACTTCACATGGATTGAAACTAGTCACACTCAGGGGCATCTTCCTAGTCTAGGGGGCATTGTCCTATCTTTCAGGATTCTCTCTCCTCTTTGCATCAGTCACTAGTGGTTCTCACTAAGTTTTCCTGCTGATGCCTAGATCTCACATCAATTTTTATGCTTGAGAATCTCTCTCACGTCAGTCACCAGTGGTTCTCGCTGCATCCACCTACTGTCACTATATTACTGAGATTTCTCACATTGATGCGCTATCTGCACATTCGACATCAATCTATTTATTACTTGGGGGCATGGCTCCCCACTTTGATCACCTCTTCGGTTTTCACTCAAGTGAGTAATCTTGTCAGTTCTAAAGGACAACTATCTACTGGCATAAACTGGTGTTTCTTAACACCAAAATCAAACAGTGTTTTTCAACACTCTCTTTGGACACATCTATTTTTTTTAACACACATTGGATATCTCGCACGTAAACATCTCTCGATAGAAATCAAACACATTGCACAAACAAGCACAACGGTGTTTTTTTCAACACCCCAAACATAGGCACATTCGTAAACTTTAAAACATGTTGAGCTATGATTGAATCATTTTCTGAATGCTATTTGTTCTCATGAATTTCGTTGATATTTTCTTTGTCTACTGCCTATGGGTGTGGTTTCGATGATCTGACAGCATCAAATAAACATGGTGTATGTGATAAGAGCTCCTGCATTAAGGTGGGAAAGCCTCACATCCCTCGATCTTGTTTATTTGTACACCAAAGGGAGGTTGGAACTATCTCCTTGACTATTATAGCTCAGTTTGTTTACTTGTGTACTCTTACTATATCAAACTGGAAATAATGTTCAGGTCACCTTGGCTTTTGTGCCCTGGTGCTTATGTTCGTTTACTATATTTTATCCAATGAAAGTCATATTCATATCCTTATGGTTGCAGCGGCACCAGTAAGGATTGTATTGACTCCAATGTTCCAAAAGTACTTGATGATGATAATTATGTGATGAGTCCAACAACCAAGTCCTAGGGTTGCATTTAGCTTAGACTTGCATTCACATTTTAGGCTTGCATAGCGACAGTTTTGGTGCTCTCTTCATGGTCTTCTCATTCTTCAAAGGTCCTCATCTTTTGTCCTGGATTCCTCTTGACTGCACAAGTGTCTAGTCCTCACTCTCGATCTTCATTCATATTCTTTTGGTTAGTACCTGTTGTATATTACAATATCCTGTAGGAGATGATTAGTACCATTGCATTTATTGCATTACATTCATTTCCAAAAAGTGCATTTCCATACATTCATTTGCATTTATATATCCATAAACATGCGCATCCATTATAAGCATAAATAATTTCATTCATAGCATTTATCAATAAAACATGTGCATAAACATTTGCATATTCATCCATGACATACATTTATACATCTAATCATATAAGAAACATCTCATAAGACATATAAATCTAAAGCAATATATATACAAGTACAATGATGCCAAAATCGAGCTCATATGTATATATATCAATTGATCCAAAATGTACAAGGGAGCTACTCAAGCATTATATATCAAAATGGTGGTACAATATGTATATCAAGGGTCTCATCTAACCACTCGGCGGAGGTGGAGGAAGTGGCATACCCTACTACTGAGCAGGTGATCCCTGTGGAGTGGCCCGAGCCCTAGCATACTCTGAAAATGGCTGAACCTGATCTGCTACCTCAGGAACTACAATCATGTAAGAGGCATAGTAATAGGCTACCTAAGCAACCTCGTATCTCATCTCTATCTGCGATCTAGCCAGTGCCTCTTGTAGCCCCCTAGATCTCTCGGTGTCACTTGGCTACTTGGGTCTCCTGAATTACCACCTGTGTACAGAAACCATCCCGCTCCCTCTGTGACTGTCTCGCCCTCTCTCAGAGCCTCTAGAGAGCCTCCTGTAACTAGGCTACCTGTCCAGCTGCCTGTGGATCAATCAGAATAGTATCATCCATGATGGTTTCCTCTCCCTACTTAGTGGCTCTCTCCTAGATGCCACTGCTCTCGACACCTGTATATGAACCCATAGGTCTAGTGGGGAGAGGAATCTGTACAATCCTTGATCTTACTACCCTCTCCTGCTGTTGTAAGGCTGGCTACTGTACCTGCTACTGTGGGGGTGGCTACTATGCCTATTAATGTGGTGGTGGCTATACCACCTGCTATACATGAGGGCCCAGACCAATAGGATCTGTATATCTAGGGAATGGGTGCGCTAATATGTGGTCCCTATATGTAGGTGTCATCCCTACATTCCTCACCCTGACCATGTAATCCCACCTAGCTGGTGGTACTCAAGCATCTATCATGCTCTGACCTCTATCCAACTGTCTCTGCCAGCCCTTCTTTGTCTCATCGATGAATCAGGCATAAGTACAAAACTCCTATGAGACATCCTAAGGTCTCCTAAACTGTCGCAACACTCGTGTAAGCAAGAAGCACTCAATAATTCTGATAGTACACTCGATCAAAGGATGTGAATAGAACATATACGATAGCTCATGCCGTGTGTCATCCCATACCTATGTGGCTATCTAGGGCTACCATATGACTACTGCCATATCATCTATCTGAGCTCGCCACTGCTCTGTCTTACCCAGCGCAGGCTGAGTCATAGGACCTGCGTACCTGTATATATATGGCTCCAAAGGCTGCCGTGTGTCATGGAAAATTGGCCTACATATGGGAAGGTGCTCCCAGGCCCAGATCTGAAGAATGATGACTCCTGCCACCATAGTTTGTGCACCTCGATACACAATCTCGTGCATCTCATGGTACATCTACGCGAGCATGCACTCGCCCCATCCAAAAGTCACTGCAGGTGTAGCCAGCATCCTCTGCAATATACCTCCCTAGCCACACTCCAACCCATGCTGACCTTGATTGCGAACCAAGTGGCAACTCAAGAAAAGTTCCAAGACAACCGCTAGTGGGTGATCTATGTCGTAGCTGCGAATCAAATCCTCCCAAGAGATGGCCTGACCCATCACTAGATCATCCTGAAAGACTACCCTCAGTGCCAGTGTACCTGCTCTCGGTAGAGTATCATACTCTACACGAGCTCCATGAAATGGTACTCTCAGAATGCTATAAATGTCCTTGGGAGTGACTGTCATCTCCTCCTATGACAAATGAAATGTGTTCGTCTCCGAATGGAAATGCTCGACCAGTATGCCCAATAGACCGTGATTTACCCAAATATCAGGTGCATCATGAAGGTATGATAATCCAAGCCCGTCGATATGAGCACCATCAACATCTGACAGTCTCTACAGTAGCTCACCCATGACAGGATGATGTGACCGGAATGAGATATCAGGGAAGTCAACCTGCAAAGCAAGTGACGAAATTGGATAAGTACCTCAACATGATGATTTTTCAAAGCAATGACAACAAATACAGCTATGGACCTATCCTAAACATAGTTTTGAGGCATTGTAACTGGCTGACTTTGTGGCATAAAAAATAACAAATTTTTGAGCTAAGCAAGATTCCCATGCAAGGAAACCCTTTTCCCGCACGAGCTTTCTGCCTCGCGAGAGAGAGGATCTCTTCCCGCGTGAGATTCCTAAAATCTCACGCGACGTCAGTGTGAACTTCACGTGAGCATGCAGAAGGGACCCAAGTGAGGAATCCTTGACCTGCACGAGGAATCTAATTCCTCGCACAAAAGGCGATCTAGGCCAGCACGAGGAAACTGTTCCATCGCATGAGATTGGACCCGGCATACCCTAAAAGCTTCAAAAACATGCAAAAATGCTATAAAAGAAATAAAAAATTTGAAATGCAAGATAATGTTTCGATTACTTACAGGTGTGTCATAATCCAGTGGCTGGTTGTGTCATCGGGAGTGCTTGAATTGGTGTGTATGCAGGGGAATGCTATCAATGTTAGCTGGAACTCTCGCCATCGCTAAAGTCAAAGGTGAATAATGATTTGAAAATGACACCTCCG
This sequence comes from Thuja plicata, assembly GCA_018584345.1. Taxonomy (NCBI): domain Eukaryota; kingdom Viridiplantae; phylum Streptophyta; class Pinopsida; order Cupressales; family Cupressaceae; genus Thuja; species Thuja plicata. The sequence continues at coordinate 21,372 of MU228123.1, read as the reverse complement.
GGCCTTATATAGCTTTTGACCTAATTCTTAAAAGTGCTATGTTTTCCATAAAAATTGCACCCTTGGCTAAATGGACCATTATGAATCCATTTTCGTGATCGAAATTGAAATCTGACACTCCTAAGCAGCTCAAAATCACATTTTAAAATTTTGGGACCGACGCAATCAGACGCTTGTGCAGTCAACTTTCTGACGTCATTTTCTTGTCAGAATCATCTCTCGTCATCATTTTCTCAGCTTCTACAATCTTTTCATCCTAGTCAATTCTGGTCAAACTTGGTCAACTATGGTCAAACCTAATCAACAAGACCTCTCAATTGCTCTAAATCGATTCTGCCTTCTCTTGATCTATCTTTGATTCCTCTGGATCTTTGATCTTATTTCTATCTGTTATTTCTCGCTCTCGATCATCATTATGATGTGTCATCTTTCAATTTTGCTCCCGGGGGGCAGGATGATTGCATCATTGAATCTTTTCGCATTATTCTCGAATCAGTCTAATCTAAATCAAAAGTCCCCATCGCTAGGGGCATCTCATCACTTGGGGCATATTCAATTTTTCATACCTTATGGTCAAAATTGGATATTCCGTGATCTTGAATCTCTAGGGGCATCTTGATGTCTCACATCTTGTCATCCATATTTCTAGGTATCTGAGCAATCTAACTCGGATCCTCAAGGATCAAGCTTCATTCTAGAGATGATTCTTGAAATCTCATTAGGTATTGGGGAAATCTAACCCTAATTCCTAAAAGTTATGCTTCATTATGAAGATGGCTCTCAAAAGCTCTTTAGACCATTATCTAGGCAACCTAACTTGGATATCAGAGGGCTAACCTTCATATCAGGGAAATCTAACCTTGATTCTAGAGATAGTCCTAAATATTCATCAGCTATCAGTGGACATTGGGGCAATCTAACCCTGATTCTGATCTTCTCTCAGATGATTTTGCTTCTCAATCTAATTTGTGTCTTGGAAACCTAACCTAGACTTCTGAAATCTTCATCTTCACATCAGACTATTCTTTGAATCAATGCGCTACTCGCACATCAATTCAAAGAGGGGCAAAATGTAACACCCCAAAATTAGCACCTTATAGTTCTAATCAATTTTGGTGCATTTTCTCATCATCGAAGTCCTATTGTACTAGGAAAATTCTCTCCCTAAGTGACTTTAATTGACTTGGTCTCAAATGCAAAAAATCTGAATTTGCATAAAGCTCACATTATATTTAATTCCTAAATTATCATGGTTTATAAGATAAAAATCCCTATGATTAATTAATTTAATTCTAAAGTCTTAAGTGCTTTCAAATTAAATTAATTCCACCCCCTTTAGCTAATACACATTAAAAAGGAATTGAATAGTTATTTAATTATTAGGATGAATTATCCTCAAAAAGGAATTCCATAATTCCATGTGAAAAGTCACTCATGTGGCAATAATTCATTCTTTAATTGAATAATTTATTCAAAAATTGTCTCACCTTCCCCTATGGGAATGAAGAGTCAACCGTTTCTTTTCAAGAAACTCTTCATCCCCTTCTCAGGTTGTTCTATATTATGGGCCTCATTTTCCTCATTTGCGAGGATCAATTTTTAGAGCATCAAAATTATAGTTAATTTTTCTCTCACCTATTTCATATTTCATAGCTTTTGTTGCTTTTTAGTTTAAAATCTCATTTAGTATAATTGCATTCTCATGGCTAGTGCAATTTAATTATTGTTCTAGTTTAATTCAATTAAATCTGCATTTCATTCATAGATTAATGGCATTTTGATTCATAGATTAATGACAATTTTCTTATCTTTCATGCTTTAAAAATCCTCCATTTAGCAATGGTCAAGGTTGTTGGCTTTCGTTCTGAGAGTAAATTCAAAAACCCCAAATAAATAGGAGGCAACAGGTCACTTCAATCAAGTTTGTAAAATGGACAATTCATGTTCATCTTTGCAAATTTGATGATTGAGTAAGGACTATGTTGAGTTTGTGCTTGATTTAGAGGTCACATTCAAGCACATAACAGACACCAATGACAATACAATACATTAACTGATTTAATGTCTTGCATTCCCTTTTGCATCTTGGTGATCATCAACTTATCATCTTCAAGCATTCAATTAGTTATAGTTCATCAATATCTCCCTTTGGCATTGATGGAACCACAATATGAAATATGCAGTATAAAATATGCCATAACATACCAACCTTATTTTTCTATAACCAATTCAAATATCTGAATCTCGGTAAGCTTTTCTAGCTTAGATTTGATTCTGTTGTGTGCTCTCCCTTTCTTCATTCCCTTCAATGGATAGGTGTAGTAATTTTTTCTTCTAAATTTGTCTCTCTTTCTTATAGAATCTCTTCTCCCTTTCTGGATAGATATGGAGTGTTAACTCTCTCCAATTCTCTCCCTTTGATGGATGGTTATTTCATTGCATCTTTCTCTCCCTTTAGATGTTCTTCTCCCTGATGGATATTTGATATTTCATTTCTCCCTAATGGATATTTGATATTTCATTGAATATTTCTCTCCCTTTGACAACAATGCCAAAACAATATATACAGCTCTGTAGTAGCCAAATATATCTCTGGTGTATGGTTAAGATAAGTACCTTCAGTGTACTAATATGTCATTGCAGTCCATGTCTCAGTTAGCATCAACATGATTAATCTTCTGATAATGTGTAGGCTGATGCAACTTCCTAGTCATCTTAGTGACCAGTAGACAAGGGAATAACCCCTAGTCTATTCCTCAGGTATTCAAATGTATCTTTTAGCAATAGTTTTGTGAATATGTCTACTAGTTGTTCTTTGGATTGTACATATTCCAGTATTACCTATTTCTATTGTACTTGTTCCCTCAAGTAATGATACTTAATGGCTATGTGCTTTGTCTTAGCATGCAGGTGATCTCACAATAGTGTGTCCCACTTTTCGGGACAAAGGATTTTGGACTTTCAAAAAAAAAAAAATTTGATGGCTTCGCGCGAAGTATCCTCTTTGCGCGAAGTGGTTAATAGGCTTTGCGCGAACTAGATAAAATGGGGGGTTCGCTCGAACTAGAGCCAATTCGAGCAAACCCTATGAATCAACAAAAAAAACCAAATTTTACTTGGTGGGTTTTCTTGAAGGGGGTTCTCTCGAACCCCCCCAAACCCCTTCGCGTGAAGGGGGTCTTCGGGTGAAGGGCCCTAAAATGAAAATTTCCCCTCAAAAAACAAAAACATCCTAAAAGTTGTCCTTTCAAGGCTTGGGACAGGGACCAAACCAAATTTTTTTCTCAAACACATGATGCCAAATGATGTGATTCAGAACAAGCATTCTAATGAATATAATTTTAATACATATTGAGTTCGTTATCACTTTCAAATATTACTTTAACTAAACATAGGTTGTTTGGCGATTCAACAACCTGTCTCTTCAAGGCTTGGGACAGGGACCAAACCAAATTTTTTTCTCAAACACATGATGCCAAATGATGTGATTCAGAACAAGCTTTCTAATGAATATAATTTTAATACATATTGAGTTCGTTATCACTTTCAAATATTACTTTAACTAAACATATGTTGTTTGGCGATTCAACAACCTGTCTCTTCAAGGCTTCGGAAAAAATACTAAATTACAAAAAAAAAAAATGAAAAATATGTAGGAAAAGGGTATTTGTGTTACCTTTCTATATAAAAAAAAAATTGAATTTTGATAAATACATTTCAAGTTAGAGTGATCAAAGTGACCTTATGCCTAAATTATAGTTACTATCACTTTAGAACTTAATAAAATATGAAATATTGACCCAAAATGAATGAAACCAATTAAATCCTCTAGATATTGAAGTTATAAATATAATTTCAAAATAATTACATCGTTATCATATTTTAAAAAAAAGTTATGCTGATCAAAGGGACAATCACTTCTTAAAATCATAGTTTTTTCACAAGAACCACTTTTCGAAGGAGAAGGAAAAATGAATTTTGATGAATCTTTATTTTTTTTTTTAAAATACATTTAGAAACTAGAAAGAAAATTATAAAATACCCTAGTTTACATCATCTTCAAATTCCTTACAGTTTTGCGGCAATAGGTGTTCGAAAATGAAGTTTTTTCTCAAAATGTAGATCTTTGTGTCAAATTTGGCCAAAAAGTGGGACACACTATTGTGTGACCACCCATCATGCATCACATGGTTCTTTGAAATATTTATAGCACTTGTATTATCACAATAGATAATTAACGAGTCAAGAATTTCCTCATTCATACCTTTCAGTAATTTCTTGATCCATACAATGTTAGAGCAATTCACAACAACAACTACATATTCAGCTTCTGCAGTTGATTGAGATATGCATCCTTGCTTTTTACTTATCCATGTGACAATTCTATCACCCATAAAGAATGATCCTCCTGTAGTGCTCTTTCTATCATCTATGTTTCCAGCCCAATCAATATCAGTATAAACTTGTAACTCAAGTTTGCCTTCTTTATTGTACCAAAAACCATAGTCTTCAATATTTTTCAAATATCTCAAAATTATTTTAACATCAGTCATGTGTGATTCCTTAGGATTAGCAGAGAATCTTGCAACTATACCAATTGCATGTTCTATATCAGGTCTAGTGTGTACAACATACATTAGTTTTCCAATGATAGATCTGTATAAGGTCTGATTTACCTTGGTTGTCTTATCTTCCTTTGTCAATTTGCATCTGGTTTCCATGGGTGTTCCAACTAGTTTTGAGTCCTCCATATTTAATATCTTCAAAAATCCTTTGATGTATTTTGATTATGTGATGTGGATTCCTTCATCCTATTGTAGAATTTGTAGGCCAAGAAAAAATTTGATCTCTCCAAACATTGACATTTCAAATTCTTTGCTCATTTCATCAGCGAATGGCTTGCATAGCATATCATTACCTCCAAATATGATAACATCAAAAAATATCTCAGCAATAAAAGTCTTATCATCAGTATCTTCTTTCAAATATAGATTACTGTTGTCACTTGTTCTAAAAAATCCAATACTAATGAGATAAGAGTGAATTATTTCATACCATGCTCTTGGTGCTAGTTTCACTCCATACAAGGCTTTGTGTAGTTTACAAACCATGTTCCTCTTGTTAGGATCAAAAAACACTTCAGGTTGTTCAATGTATACCTCCTCTTCTAGTATTCCATTCAGAAATGTAGATTTAACATCCATTTGGTATACTTTGAATCCTTTGAAAGAAGCATAAGCAAGTAGAATTTTTACTCCTTCTAGTCTAGCAACAGGTGTGGAGGTTTCTCCATAGTCAATACCTTCTTCTTGTGTGTACCTTTTGCATACCAATCTTTCTTTGTTCCTTGTGACTTCTCCATTCTCATTAAGTTTGTTTCTGAAAATCTATTTGGTGCCAATGAAATTTTTTTCACTCAGTCTAGGTACTGATGTCCATGTTTTATTCTTCTCAATCTGTTCAATCTCTTCATTCATTTCACTAACCCATTCTTGATTCTCAAGTGCAACATTAATATATTTATGCTCAAAATAAAAAATCAAACATTTATTGTTAAGAGACTTACTTCTTGTTCTCATTCTAGCCTTCTTGTCTCCTATGATCTAGTTCTATGGATGGTGTCTTCTGACATACTTGGAAAGTATCAGTTCAGATCTCTGTTCTTCATTTTGATCTTCATCACTCGGTTTAGCATTGTGAGCATTTTCTTGATTCTCGGTGTGTGCATCTTGTTGCTTGATTGCATTGTTCTATCGCTCGAGTAAGATGTCAAGTTCTTCTATGTAGACAAATCTATTGTAATCTTCAGGTTCCTTTCTACTTTCCTCATCATTTTTCTTAGCAAATTCATCCACTTTAACATTTGCACTCTCAATGATTTTGTTAAAAGATTTGTTCAGACATTTATAAGCTTTGCTTTTAGTAAAATATCCTAGAAATATTCCTTCATCACTTTTAGAGTCAATTTTCCCATTTCTATCATCTTTCAATATATAGCATTGACTTCCAAAAATTCTAAAGTAACTCATATTTGGTGTGTATGCATACCATAACTCATAGGGTGTCTTATTTGTGTCTTTCTTCAATTGAACTCAGTTCAGTGTATAGACATCAATACTTACAGCTTCTCTCTAGAAAGTTTGTGTGATGTCTTTTTCAATCATCAACATTCTGGCACAATCAACAATTGATCTATTCCTCCTTTTCAATAATCCCATTTTGTTGTAGTGCTCTTGGTGCATAATTGTCTTGTAATCCCATTCTCATTACAAAAGTTAGTGAATTCATCAAAAATAAATTCTCCTCCTCTATCTGATCTTAAACATTTCAGTTCTTTTCCACTTTTTTTTTAAACTTTAGCTTTATACCATTTGAACATCTTAAATGCTTCATATTTCTCTTTTAAGAACCTGATAGTCATCATCCTAGAATAGTCATCACAAAATAGAATAAAGTATCTATCACCATAATAGCTCTTTGTTCTCATTGGTCCACATAAGTCAATATGGACTAGCTCCAGAATAGCATTAGATGTGTAGGTTTTTCTCTTGAAACTAGACTTTGTCATTTTTCCTATTTGACAATTTTTGCACATAACATGGCTGGGCTTTGAAATACTCGGTAAGCCTCTCACTTTTCTTTTCTTACTTATCTTAACCATGTTGTCAAAATTCACATGACATAACCTTTTATGCCACAACCAAATTTCTTCATTTCTAGCCAATGAAAAAGTGGTCTCAACTTTATCAAGATAGAATAAATCACCTTTTGTTTTTTCATCAGTACCGATCAACTCTCCTGATCCTTTATAGATCATTGCCTTTTTATTCTCAAATGCAACTCGGTGTCTTGTGTTTTTTAGCTGTGAAACACTCAACAGATTATAGCGAAGTCCTTTCACCCAATATGCATTTTCACATCTGATCAGATTATTCAACATGATGGTACCTTTTCCTTCAACTGGGCAAGGTGAGTCATTACCCATCCTAATTGATCCACCATTATAATATTCAAAAGTTTCAAAATTTTCTTTATCTCCAGTCATGTGATGAGTATAATTTAGACATCATTTTTGCTAACTTTAGATATGAGTGTTGTTTCAACATACCTTTCTTCTTTGTTTGAATCATCCTTCGTAGCAACAAATACTACCTCAATATCTTCATCAGAATTAGTACCATAATTTTCAGCTTTGTTCTCAACTAGGTAACAAGCCATCTTGCCTTTGTCCTTTTAATCTCAGTTATCTCTTTTGTTAGAGTGTCATTTTCTTCTGTAGTCTCGGTCATCACTTATGTCATACTTCTTTTCATAAGATATATTATTGTTTCTTTCATCCTTTCTCTTGTTAGGGCATCTAGCAGCAAAATGTCCAATTTCTTTGCAATTAAACAAACCAATGGTAATTTACCTTTATATCTTCCTTTACCTCTATATAATCTTCTAGCCATTAGTTCATCAAGTTCTTGTTCATCACTATCACTTTCACTATCATTTCTCATAGTGTGTTTTTTATTAGATATACTTATTTTCAGAGAAGAATTGAATGCAAACTCAATAGTAGGTAAGACACTATTGTCATAGTTGTTCATCTCAAATGAAATAAGTCTACCAATCAAACTATCAAGAGTAAAATTATTATTTTCTACTACTCTCATTTCTTGAATTGGAGATACTCTAATAGCATATATAGGTAGTAAGGTTCTCATAATTTTACTTACAAATATTTCTTCCTCGAGTACTCCTACTTCACGGATAACATTAACAAATTCTTTGATTTTGTCAATGTACTGAGTGATGCTCTCTCCTTCTTTCATTCCTAGGTCGTCAAACTTTCCTCTTAGGCTTTCAACTTTAGCTCTCAGCACATTGGTGTCTCTTCTATGTACTAGCTTGATTTTGTCCCACATTTGCTTTCGAGAGGTGCATGATTTCACATCTTTAGATTCAGCATTGGTTAGTGAAGAAGCAAGTTCTATCATCATAGAATTGTGTTCATGTTTCTCTCTCAATTGATCAATAGGTAGAGGTCCAGTAGGTGCAACATATTCACTATCCAAGTGTTGTGTAATATCATTTCCAATACCAGATAGATGAAGTCTTATCCTGCATTTCCATAATGAAAATTTGTCCTTGTTCAACTTAGGCATATCCCTTTTACTCATCTTGTGATCTTTATCTTAAGTACCTTTAAACTTTTATTCCAAGCACCAAAGATCTGATACCAATTGTTAGATAACTGAGAGGGGGAGGGGTGAATCAGTGGCCTTTGAAATAATTCCAAAATTCAACCAAAAACTTTATCTCTTAAATATAATACCCTAAGTTATCTTACATTCCCATTTTCAACAAGATGTATGCCATAAATAACTTTAACAAATATAACCTGCTCGGTAAGATATACTGTTTATCTTTTCTATACTTTACCGAGTAGAAGAAAATAAAATTTAGATTTAACTGACCAATCCAATTTCAATAATGTGTAAAGAAAAATATCAATGCAATGAAACATATACACATTTGACACATATTTTTAACTTGGAAACCCAATATGGGAAAAACCACCTGGAACCGGTAACCCAAAATATTTTCACTCTTCTGAAGTGAGCTTGGTGAAGAGCCAACCCTATTAAAGGTTACAATACACACTATTAAGTGCAACCTTGTTACAGGATTTAAAACCAATAATTTATCTTTTGACCTAGCACTCACTATGTTGTCAACAAGAAAAACTTTTGATACTCTTGAGTATCTCAATACAATAAGAACTGTTAAATCCCACTCGGTTAAGAGATTTTTTGAATCAATGGTTAAAATGATACAGTAAATGATCTATTCAAATACAACTTTGATTTGCAAATATTTAGATTTATTGTTAGTCCAATAATAGCTCTCTGATCAATATACACTTCAGTTCCTTTTCTCTCTTTCTTTCTTCTGCTCGGTGAATGATTTATCCCTTGTTGCTCGGTGTTTGCAGAATTCCTTGGCTCTGTTCTTTAACCTGTATGATCAGATCTATATGAAGAATTATATCTTCACATAAATTATACTCATAATTCCTCTATTTGATAATAAATTCCTTGTCTCTTTATATAGACATGATTAGCCACTCTATCTTCTTGTTTTTTTCGTAGATCACTTCTTGATCCATAATACTCACCATGCTTTTCTTTATCCCGTAAAGATATGCTTTAGTTTTATTCCAAAAATATCTCTTTGATGACTTTGAATAAAATGTGCTTTAAATCTCTTTCCTTTCTTTAGTTTAATTGATCATTTAAAATAAAGCAATCAATCAGTCAATCCATAAATATAGCTCTGCCAACTAAGCAATTTTGTCATACTTTAACTTCAGTTCTGCTTGGTCATCAAATCCAATTATGATTGGTAATAACTTCAGTTATGCTTGGTAATTATCTCTTTCTTGGTAACACTTTCTCGGTTACTGTGATGCTCGGTATACACTGTGAACTACTCAGTGTTCACTATCATTCAGTGTATACAGACCTTTTAAGTTTTACCGACCACATAAACTTTATCTTTTCAGATCTTTAAGTTTATGAGAATATGTGTATGAACAATCAAACCATATCAAGTTAAAATCAATGAAAACACAATACATTAGCTAATTTAATGTCTTGCATTCACTTTTGCATCTCGGTGATCATCAACTTATCATCTTTAAGCATTCAATCAGTTATACTTCATCAATGCCATCCTCGTCTCAAGCTTGGGTCAAAGGCTTTGTTTTGAAGATTAACATGTTTTCTGGACAATTCTTCAGAATAAAATCCCAACCTTAGATAATATGAAGATAAGAGGATTTAACCTCACAAACAAATGTGTTCTTTGTTACCAAGATGAAGAGATGGTGGACCATATTGCTCTTCATTATCCCTATTTTGTCTCTTTAAGGCCAAATATTCTTCTGAAGTTTAAAATTGAGTGGGTCTTTCCTAAAGACATTCAAACTTTGTTCTATGTGTGGGAATATAAGAGAAATAAGCCTTCTCTAAGAAATCTCTAGAGAATTTCTTTTCCTCATATTTTATGGGGAGTTTGGAAGGAAATAAACAATCGCATTTTCAGAGATAAGAGTTCTCCTAAAAACATCATCTCCCAAAATATTCAAAGAGATATCATGGAGAATATGTCCATTCTCAAAGCTCTTAATAAACCCTCTAAAAGAATAGAAGAAAAAATTATGAAGAACTAAAGCTTAAAGGAAAGTACAAGATAGATAGGAATCTGTTGAGAAGGCAAGAAGCTAAATGGAAAACTCCTCCTATAGGTTGGATGAAAATAAACTTTGATGGCACTTCAAATGGAAACCCAGGCACGAATGGTTGTATATAAATAATAAGGGATGAAAATGATACTTGCAAGGAGACAGTGGTTGTTTCGATTGGTAACTAGATCAATAATAAAGTTGAAGCAATGAATGACTACTAGGGTATCCTTCTCGCCAAGAAGTGGAAGTGTACTAAAATTTTGGTTTAGGGGGAGTCTAAAAATATAATTGATTTCCTAAATGATAAAAATCCTCTTTCATGGTAAATTAAGAATATAATTAAGGCTTCAGAGGATATAATAGCTACTTTTGATGAGTTTTTAATATCTCATGCTTTCTGAGAGATAAATGGAGCTACTATCTAGGTAGAAAATGTCGCAGTTACCCTTGATGACATCAACAGTTGGCATGGTGAAGAGGGTTTAAAGAAAGATTTAAAATCATTAAATTTTAGTGATCGATATCAAAGTACGGATAGGGATTTGGGATCTAAAAAGAATGATTGATGTGATGACATGAAGCTTAATGTGTAATTACTATTTTTGCAAGTTTAGTATTTCAAAGTGCATTGCTCTAATTACTTCGCACATTTTCTAGGTAAGGTGGGCCATCTTCATCTTCATCAACGATTTTGGTTTTTGCTTTGCCAAAACTATTGAGCCTCATATTGATAGCAGGAGAATAATGGGAGGAAATAAGAAAAGAAAGGAACCCATTTCATGCAAAGAATGGAAAAACAAACATGAGGTGTGGAGCATACTGGAGAAATTTTTTTTTACTAGTTTCATGGGTAAGCTTCATGGAAAGGATGTGGAAATCACCCAATATTTTGTGAAGCACTGGAAAAAAGGCACCTAGCTATGGGAGAACAAATTATAAAAATTGATGAAGCCCTTATTTATCAGGTCACTGGTCTTCCACGGGAGGGAAGTAAGTTCTATAGAGATAGAAAAATCATTAAGGACACCATCAAAAGGTATCTAGAGGAGCCAAAGGAGAGGAAGAAACTTATCAAGCTAAGTAAAACTTAATATCCCCCTGAAGCATTAGTGATACTGTGGAGAGAAGTGTTGGAATAATATAAGGGTGTGTGCTAAGAGGGTAGGGGTGAATCAGTACCCTTAAAACTTGTATCAATTAATCTTTAGTACTCATTACTTACATAACCGACCATTGTAGCTTTTCTACTTCATGCATGCAATATCATATCATAAATGTAAATGCATGTAAACAAACATAGAAACATTCATGAAACTCATTTACACATGACACAAGGATTTGATAACACAAAAACCCTTGTTAGAAGGTAAATAATGCAGTGGGGATGAAACCCACAAAGCTTCACTATCTACAGAATGGAAGGTGCCTGTTAGGGCTACAAGTTGTGACCACTTCTGATGATCTTACCCTATTAGGAGTAACATGTTAGAATTGTTAAGTCTACTCGGTTAAGATATTTCAGCAATACAATGTATGTGTGCACTCGGTTAAGAGATTTACAATAAGACTTCTTTCAATTGAGGTTAAAATAGTTTTTGAAGGGAACCATAACCCTGCACAATTTACAATGAAAGATAAGAAGGAAACAACATCACAAAAAAGGAACAGACAAAAAAAAACAACTGCTGGAGGAAAAAGAAGAAGACAATAGAAACCCCCAGCACAAACTACCAGCAAAAAGAAGCTAAACCGACAAAAATATTACAAGCCCAAAAAACAACACAGTTAGGTCAATTTTTCCATAATCTCTACAGAGTCAGCCATCACAGCCTTATATTTGTCGATAGCCTCTCTGAGATCCTTTATTTCCTTTATGCTACCAATTTTCACCTTTTTTGCACTCGCTCAAGTATGAGTCCCAGGATTAGCAATGCTGGGGTCTAATTTACAATAAGACTGTTAAGTCCACTTTGTGAAAGGATTTTTTTGTTTTCTACAATTGTTAAAGAGTAACAAAATATATGACCTAATTTCTGCAATCTTACATTGCTAATTATGATCCATTATGTACACAAAAATATATCACCTTATTGTGATGGATAATACCTCTATTCTGCATGGTATCCTTGAATGTACTTCTTCAAACTGGATTCTTCTTTATCTGTCCTTGTGCATGAAACTCTCTATCTGATCCATAGATATCTTTGGCAGTTACTAGAAAAAATAAGCTAAACTGAAAAAAAGATTACAAGCCCAAAAAATAGCATAGTTAGGTAAGCTTTTCCATAATCTCCGCAGAGTCAGCCATCACAGTCTTATATTTTTTGATAGCCTCTCTGAGATCCTTTATTTCCTTTGTGCTACCAATTTTCACCTTTTTTGCACTCTCTCAAGTATGAGTCCTAGGACCAACAATGCTGGGGTCTAATTTACAATAAGACTGTTAAGTCCACCTTGTGAAAGGATTTTGTTATTTTCTACAATTGTTAAAGAGTAACAAAATATATGACCTGATTGCTACAATCTTACATTGTTGTTTATAGATCCATTAAGCACACAAAAATGTATCACCTTATTGTGATGGATAATTCCTCTATTCTACATGGTAGCCTTGAATGTAGTTCTTCATAAACTGAATTCTTCTTTATCTATCCTTGTGCATGAAACTCTCTGTCTGATCCATAGATATCTTTGGCGGCTATAATCAACATGTTCTTGATTGATTATTACATCTATATATACAAGATTTTGACCTAATTAGGTTTCACAATTTTCTTGACAAACTCTAAGATCAAAGGTTTACAACTTGACCTTAATCTCCTAGTTTGCATGAATACAATCAGTTAAATAATTATATCTATAGTTAACGCTTTTCTTGATCCGTAAGAAATGGTTATCCAGCTAAGAAAAAATATATTTTAAAGATTAAAGTGCTTTAGCTGACATGTAGTTGAGATCCACTTTTTCTGGTGAGATGTTGTCTCTCGGTGTAGACTGGTGCTTGGTGATGTCTTTGTGTACTAGTGCTTAGTGATATCTCTATAGAATGGTACTTGGTTGATATAATGCTTGATGTTCAAAAAATTTTGGTTATCATTGCACTCGGTATTCACTATTTCTCGGTGAGTGCTTTCGCTTAGTGATCATGACCGACCAACCAAAACTATTTGTTTGTATACTAATGCCAACTTTTGATCCTTTATAGATTACCAATATCCCCCTTTGGAATTAATATCAAAACTTATATGTACATTATATACACCAAGTGTCGCAATTTTATAATGACTCCCCCTATGTGCATGCCTTGGTATGTAGATACAATGTATGTACATGTTTCCCCCATTTTGAAAGAAATGACAAATATGTATAACTTACAACTTGTCAAGTATGTGTGAATGAGATTGTTGAATGGATGCCATCAACTTGTCCCATCTTTCCTTGAAGTGCTCTAGGGTCATTTGCTCCAAAGTTATTTGAGTGTGCATGTCATAGATGCTTTCTGCTACTGACATCTCTGGGTGGAAATTAAAGTATTTTTTGTAGTCATGTGTGTTAAAAAAAATGTGAGATTTAGTAGTAACATGGATTGTAGTTCGGTTACTTCATATCTGATTTTGCTTTCTACCTTTTGTATTTCAAGTCTTAACCATTTAGATTCAACAAGATTTTCGTAATGCAGTTGGAATGCATTTGGCTCAGTTGAAATACTTAGTGCACTAGCTTTTAGATCCTCATTTAACTTAGCTAGCTGTTCACTATGCTTGGTAGTGAAGTGTTCAAATTTTGAACTAAGGTAACTAATTCTGAAATAATAGGTTCTAACGTAGCTACTAGTTCAGAAAGTTTCACCTTATTCTCTACCACTTCTTGGCTGATTTTCTCTGTGAGTTTGTAGTTATAGTTCTCTTTTGCTCTTTCCTCAATGACCTTCTCAGCGTCTACATTCTATGTGGTGATTGCCTCGGTCAAAACTGCAAGTTGATCAATGATGGGTGCGTTTGATCAAGCTTGGCATTAGGAACTACCTGCAATAGAATCTCCTTTGATATTTCTAGGACTTGTGAATTTTTGTTTTCTTGTCAGAGCTTGTCCTATTGTGATTTTCTTTTGCATAGCTCCCCATACCTTTTCACTGAATCAAGATCAAGTATTATTGGATCACAGTCAGGTATGTCTATGATCTCATCTAGTGTGATGGGGCCTTTACTTTTCTTGTTCTTCTTTTTCTTCTTCTGAATGTTTCTTGATGCAAGGGAGTGAAGTATTATAGCAAGAGCCTTTTGTTGCTCAATTTCTATTGTTGATTTCTTGGGAGGTGTGGTGCCTTGGCTAGGTTTCTTGGTCTGTACCTATTGGTCAGTTGTAGATTTCTCTACTTCAACCTTTTCTTGACTTGCAACCTTGTTTTCCTTTCCATTTTCCTCGGTGGGTGCATCACTTTTATCTATCTTCTCCCCTTGTTCCTCACCTTTGTCCATTGGTATGGTTGGTTCGGGCTCAGGTGTTGTCTACTTTTCTTCAGTCATTATATTGATTGATTGCATCAATAGAGGTATATTACCTAGTATTAGTGCCTGTGCAACATCATTAGTGTCCTTTTCATTTGTTTTATCAGTGGCAATATTGACATCTTCATCAGCCTTGGTATCATCATCAGATTCATCATGAGTTATATCTTGTATAGTTATGTCTGGTGTTTCCCCTAATGATTGCAATATTTTTGGAATATCATCCATGACCTTACTTTCCTCTATGGTTAAGTCAATAGGATTGACATCTTGGGCGTTGTTGATGAAAATTTTCTTGGGGCTTGGTATGGCCTCCTTCTCGTTGATGTGAGTAGTCTCAATTATAGCTAGTATCTTCTCGGGTGGATTAAAGATTTGAGTCCAAATATCATTGATCTCTATATCAATATCTTTGAGCTTGTTCTACAATACTTTGTATGCTCTTATTTTTGCAAAAAATTTCTTTGTGTGCTCCTTCTGTTAGGAATAAGGTGTCTCAACCTTGGATAATTTCTATTCTTATTATTTGTTTTGTAAAATGTATTTCTTCCAAATAATGTAATTAAGTGTGAGTGTACATGTCTAGTTGGCATGTGGATGTGTCACTCCACTTGATGTGTCAGCATCTTGAATTGTGTGTAAGGAGATCATGGCTGAAATGGTTATGACATATTCCTATGACACGTAAGAGCTATTTCTAGAAGATTCAATGATGGGTGAAGACATGCAAGACATGTGGCAACTGATAAAGTTGAGTACTGTACACTCTTCGGAAAAAAAATTTGGGTTCCTATTTTCTCAGAGATTGGTAAAACCCTAATATGACTATCTTTGG
Organism: Thuja plicata; assembly: GCA_018584345.1. Taxonomy (NCBI): domain Eukaryota; kingdom Viridiplantae; phylum Streptophyta; class Pinopsida; order Cupressales; family Cupressaceae; genus Thuja; species Thuja plicata. The sequence goes on along the minus strand of MU228123.1, from coordinate 5,795 downwards.
AAGTTGTCCTAAAAAGGAAAGCGCATGATATAAGCATTTTTTAGGGTTGCAGACTAGGATAAAAAAAGAGTGTATTGTTGGTATGATTTGGTGCTACTAGATTTGTCTTTGAGTCTCGATTGTCAACTGAAAGAACTTGCATTGCAAGTGTGTTGTAACCATTGTGTTGAAGATAATACATTATGTAGGTTTTGGAGTGCTGGGGTTTTTTACCGAAAGTTTTTCCTTAGGGTAAATCATTGTGTCATTCTCTATTTTCTGTATGCATGGTATATGGCTGCAATATCTTTGTTAAAGTAGTTAATGAATCTAAAATTGTAAGGATTTAAAAGAATTTGCACAATACTTTTCTTTAGAGATTAGTGTAGGAAGTTGTTTCCGCACCTAAGTTTCCTTACACCTTCATTGTTGAGTCAATTTCTTCAATTGTGAAATTGGGCATGATAGTAACTAAGGATCTCTCTCTCTCATCGATTTCTCCATATGAAATGCATATGTCCACCTTGCTGATATCTTTTCTTGTAGCTCTTGTGGATAATGATTGCCAAATTGTAGAGGTACATATTTGTAAGCTACCATCATCTTAATGATTTCCTCTTCTATTTTTTTTCTGATCCTTGGTAGAAAGAGTTCCCCATTGTCTAATATTATGATGTTGCATACTGCCTGTGTTGATGATTGAATCTACAATTTCATCAATTTTCTTTGGTATTTTAGCCTTTTATGGTTGGATTATTTGTTCTCTTTCTTCTTCTTCAGTACCATCCTTGTCTTCTCTTCCTCTTATATATCTCTTTTATTGTCTTGGCTCGGTTGAGGCTTTCAGATTTATTTTCATATATGTGTTGGAGATTTACTTCTGGCAGCTAGTTGATTGTATGTTTGTCATTGATGACAACATATAATAGACAACAATGTTCTATATGTACTTATCACAATGATGATATTAACCCTTGTGTGGTTATATTCATGTTGTAGACATGTTGTTGATGCTTTTTTCATACACACAAGATTAGATTTGATGTTTCAGTTAAGTTGTTTTAATTTGTTATTGGTAGTTACAGTTTCTAGAGAGTATATGTTCAGAGCTGACGTATTTACTGTATTTCTTGAGTTGCACCTATCTTCAGGATACGTGTGTGTATATTCATGATTAGTTATGATTTAATCATGTTTGGTTAAGAGCGCTTGTCATATTTGATCAGGATCATGTTGTTTGAGATAATTTGGTGGAGCTGACTCAGTGAAGCGTCGCATCTATTCAGTTCATGTTGCGCGGTCTTAATCTTGATTGCATGCTTATTTAAACTAACAAGGATGTTGGTCAAGTGTTTCTTACATCCTTTGTGACCTTATACTTTGAGGAAGATACTTATAGTAGTTCATTTGTGAATGCTAAGTGTGAATGAGAAGAAAAGAGATAGAAAAAGTACAGAGCAGAATATCAGTTGTGTTTCGTTCATCAAGGATCTATGTGAATAAGTAGTGGAAGATTACATTACATTGGAACTGATCAAGACAGTAGGTCTACTCTACAGTTCATCATCAGATATAGTGCATATCTGTTCTACAGAAGGTTGTATCCTTCACCATTGAAGCAGTGAGCTTTTGGACAGTGAGTCCTCACCCTTAACAGGGTTATTTGTAAAAGATTCCTAACAGGGTCAGACCCTTAACAAGGTCACTATACTTATTGCATTGTAAAGAACAACTACTAACAGGGTTGCAATATCTTCTAACAAGGATTATTATAAACAAGTATAGTTCATTGTGGGTGCTAATTCCCACCAGGGTTTTTACCATTTGGTTTCCCCGTAACCAAATTGTGGTGTTGTCTATTGTGTTATCTGAATGTGCATTTACTTTATGGTATTCTAGAATTAATAAGATAAAATAATTAAAATAGCTGACAACTGATTCACCCCCCCTCTCAATATCCTTTGGGACTATTCTAAAAATTGGTATCAGAGCCAAGTGCCTTGAAGAGAAATCCTAATAGATTAAGGTAGATCAGATGACATACTTCAGAAAATAGAGTCCTGAGTTTGATGGAGAGAATTATCTGGATTGGAAGAACAAAATGATAACACATCTACAGTGTGTTGGTTTTGAGATCTTTGAGATAGCCACACAAGAAGTTTCTATTCCCTCTCTAAATGACCTTGGAAAAGATGATGCTACTAGTAAAAAAAAGGATACATTCATAGCTAATGCAATTGCCAAAGAAGCCCTTATAAGTGCACTATCTGACAGTGAATTCTATGAAATCAAGAAAGTAGACAAAGCATACACAATATGGAAGTATTTAGAAGACATGTTTGAAGGAGATATCCAAGAAAAGAATGCACGTAGGAAGACATGGAAAAATAAATACAACAATCTTGAGATGTTACCTGAAGAGAACATCATAGCCTACAATCAGAGGACAAATGAATCAGTTTCTAGAATCAGAAACAATGGTGGAGAAATTTCAAAAGAAGACATAATGGACAAGCTGATGACTATATTTGACAACAAAATATGAGAGCAAGATCAATATTCTAGATGAAACCATGAAATTTTCAAAGGACTTCAAGAGAGAGACTTTGATCAGTAAAATCTCTGCATTTGAGATATCAAGATTGAAGACTGAACCCAAAAGTGAAACAGCCTTCAAAGCATCAATACATGGTAAGAAAACTTTACAAATTTCTAATGAGAAAGAAGAAGTTGATGAAGAATTAGAAGAAATTATTTCCATGATTTCTAAAAGAGAAAATAAAAGGAAAGGAAAGTATGAAGGCCAACTTCCATTCAAATGTTATTCATGCAACAAGATTGGTCACTTTGCATCCAAGTGTCCCACAAGAGTCAAGAAGTTCACATCTGATTACAAACCTAAATACAAAAAGGAATGTTACCATGCTAAAGAAGGTGTAACAAATGAAGATTCAAGAGAGGATGAAATTGGATTTGTTTCCCTTAAAGACATGGAAAAATTGCTTGAGGAAATGTACATTGAAGATGAAAAGGAAGCATAGGAGTTAGCCCTAATTTCCAAAGAAGACATCAGAACTGATTGGATCATTGATAGTGGATGCTCTCACCACATGACAAGTGATAAAGATATATTTGTTCATCTAGACAAGTACAAAGGTGGTATGGTTAGATTTGGATATAACACTCCTAAACCTATCATAGGTAGAGGATCCATCACCATGGATGGAAAGAACAAGATAGATTATGTTCTGTATGTTGATGAATTACATCACAACTTACTAAGTGTTATACAACTAATTAACAAAGGTTATCATTTAGAATTCAAAGACAAAAAAATGCATTATTAACAAAAAAGGAGACATGATTGCATCAGGCTAAAAAACAAAAGGTAATATTTTTCATCTCAATTCAGTTGTAAGTTATTTTGTTGCAAAAGTGGATGATAGTTGGTTATGGCACAAGAGACTTTGTCATATTAATTTTGACAATATAGTAAAGATAAGAAATGTCAAGGTAGTTAGAGACCTTCCAAGTATTGCAAGACCAGTTGACACAATGTGCAGGGAATGTGTTATGGGAAAGCATGTAAAGAGCTCTTTTAGAAGCAAGCAGAACTTAGCTGAAAACAAATTAGACCTAGTACATACAGATTTATGTGGTCCTACTCAAACAAGACCATACTAGGGAGAAAGGTATTTCATTTTATTTGTTGATGATTTTTCAAGGATGATGTGGGTTGCGTTCTTAAAGGAGAAGTTTGAAGCCTTTGAGAAATTCAAAATATTCAAAGTTAAGGTTGAGAATGAATCTGGAATAAAACTAAAATGTCTAAGATCAGATAGAGGGGAGAATTCACCTCTGACCAATTTTATGAGTACTGCGAAGAACATGGGATCAAAATATAGTTGAGTGATCCTAGAACCCCTCAATAGAATGAGATTGTAGAAAGAAGGAACGTGATCATACTTGATACAGTGTGCACTATGATGATTGAAGGAAAAGTTGCACACACCTATTGGAGAGATGCAGTCAATACAATAGTCTATACTATCAACAAAACACAACTAAGACTAGGCGTAGATAAGACACCTTATGAAATTTGGTTTGGTAATGTACCTATAGTAAAATACTTCAGAATCTTTGGTAGCAAGTGCTACATCAAGAGAGATGATGGTGTTGGTAAGTTTGATGCTAGAAGTGATGGAGGTATTTTCCTTGGTTACTCTACTAAAAGAAAACCATACAGATGTTTTAATTTGAGATTATAGAAGATAATTGAAATTACTCATGTAAAAATTGATGAGAATTTCATGATTCAAGAGAGGTACTATGAATATGCACCTATGATTGAGGGTGAACCCAGGCCTAGCAGTAAAGACACTGTTATTGAAGAAATGGGTATGTGCAAGATCATGGGGGGCCAAAAAGTGGTGATGTGAAAAAAATCCACTTTTCACTCGTCCAAAAGCACATGAAAGCGCTTGTTGACTTTTTAGTAGGCTTGGGTGTCAGTACACCTGGGCAAACCTGACACCAAAGCACAAGCCTAATTGGGTACCTAATTTTTTTGGGTACCCAAAAATATTGGGTACCCGAAACCTGCGGCATAAATCAAAAACCCGCGGGCCGATTTCCTCATTTCTCCCATCACTTTAGGTTTCCAAAACGGATAGAAATATCATATACATGATTTTTTCGGGTACCTAATTGCTCCAACAACAAATTCGACTCCACTGCTTATCCAGTAAGTAAATTCTTGTTATGTCTAGATTGATTTTTTTTATTTTCATGTTAAATGTAGTTTTTTTGGTAAAAATGGGGTTTTGTATTGATTTTTTTAATAATATATGAAATCAATTTGAAATTTATATTTTTTTATTATTTAATCAGGCATGGCTGACAAAAATGAAGATAATAACCCTCCCCCGCCAAATAATGATCCCCAAAACAATCCAGAACTGCTTCAAAACCCTCAATCTTTAGAGGATTTGATACAAGAGAATCTGAACACTATACAAGGCTTCAAAGACACATATAAGAATATACCTACCTTAGCTCCTATGCTTGCCACCCTAAATACCATTGTTGAAAACATTGACACCCTTACGCAGCAACATAATGCTTCTCTTCATTGGCGTGATGATATGCACACCCAATTTGATGACGGGCTTGACCATGATGGGATTGCTGCCCTTAATATAACTAAGGAAGATATAGCCTCCATTTTTGTTAATCCTAAAACCGGATTAAAAGTTGACCCCAAAAAGCCAAAATTATCAATAAAATGGTGCACAAACGAAGCAATGCGTACACACTTTTGGGATCGCTAGTGGATGGTTTTTGATAAACCACCCCATAGAAATTTGGAGCTCCCTTTCTATTTCATAAAAAAATTGTATGCTGAGTTTGTGCTTCGTCACAATGTTAATTATTGGAGCATGAGGCCCAACATGGGTGTAGGCGGAGGAGCTCCTCAGACTAGGCCATTTGCCCAGTGCAAAAAGGCCACTACCTTTGTCCCCCCCACTTATGTCGCACCCCCTCCTCCAGTGCAGCATCCTGATATCATTGTAGAGGCTACCTCATAGAGTATTAGGGCCATTCACATGTTGAGTGATCAGTTGATCACGTAGACCAGGTCATTTTTGCCTCCTGGTGTGGATCATGTTGGCGCATCAACATCTGGCAGCAGTTCACATGTATGCGTGCCCCATTCTTGCATTATGTGAAAGAATTTGTGCTTCAGAACGTTTACTAATGATGATACATATCAGTATGTTATTAATGAGGACACAGGAGACATAGCTACAGAGGCT
>MU228122.1:164199-194565 GCA_018584345.1 Thuja plicata | reverse complement strand
GTAATCTTCTATAACGCAGCCCTAGCAAATAGTATTTGAATTATCTATAGGACAATGCTCTAGATTCCTCGATATTTAGTGATATGTGCTTGTAGTTATAAATATAATGTTTGTGTTATATACATATTGCATTTCTAATTCTAACATCCATTTTATTGTATTCATTGTGGATGCTTATTATAATTTTCTACTGTAATCTTGTTGTCTATTACGACTACTCACAAAACTGCTCTACACTTCTTCATATCAATGTTTCTAATTTTGAAATTTAAAGGATGTGTTGAGAAGTTTTGTGTAGTGTCTCAGTTGAGTTTTCAGTTGTTGGCTTTGTCTTCTCAATACTGTAGTTTGTGTTGGCCTTTGGTAGATTGAGCTATTATTCTTTTGGTGACCTTCATCTTTTTAAGACTCTTGCTTCATAATGCTTTTGCCAATCTCTAATAATACTCTCTGACTAATGCTTTTGCATACGTAAACTTCTATAACGCAGCCCTGCCAGCATTTGGCAGGAACTACGCTGCAATTGCAGCTCTTGTTTTTAATATAATAAAATATATTTTTGATATTAAAAGCAGCCAAAACAAGGGGGTTGGCCTATGAAAACAACATGAGGCAAAGCCTCAAGACAAACAGTTACTGCACATTAACAGTAAAAAACAGTAACAACAGACAGTCAGTTAATCCCTTCCCTTAATATCAAAAACCCCACCCACCATCTAACTATCAGCAACATAACATTAAAAGAGTAAGTTTTAGGAATACTACTAACAGTGGCAGAATAACTACTAGCATCAGCACCAGAATAACTACTAAAAGTTTTAAAAGTATCTAAAAAACCATCATGGTTGTAAAGAAAGTTTTAGGACCAAGTAGTAACAAAAGTAAAGTGCCACACAGGGTTGAACCAAATCAAAAGAACCCTAATGGTTCTCCTAAGGTGGAGCAGTAAAGAAGAAGAACACAACCCGTAACACGACTATTAATTTTCCTTTCTATCCTTGTTGGGCTTGGACAACAGAAGTCGAGTCCAACCATCGGTCGGGAATTGGAACAAGTCCTAGTTCTCGTCTCCTTTAGCATCTATCTTGTTCTCCTTCCCCTGTTGCAACAGACATAAAATTTAACTATTTTTTCTAACATAAAAAAATATATGTTAAAGGGTATTTATATGTTGGTAAAGTTGAATAGTTCTAAATTAAACCACTAGGAATCAAGTCTTGTTGAGTAGAAGGCTCCAACACCATAAGAAATGTGGTCAAAATCATATCTCAAACAACTTTTATAAAATTGAATACCTATTACTCTTTGGTTCTCGATTTCAAAAAAAAAAAACTTAAAAATCATTCTTATTTATCAAGAATTTACACATGCATCTAAATACGAATATGTATATATGTATGTACACACACACATCTATGTATGTGTGTGGGGGGGGGATTCTTGATGAAGGGTGACACACTTTTAGCCCTCAAGCAATGGATTTATTTACTATGGACACACAATTGCAAACAAGGATGAGGTTATGATCAAAGATACACACCTCTTGCATAAGAGAGAATCCCTAATCAAAATAAATAATTTCATGTAAGAAAAGACATCACATGATAAACCAATGCTACTTAGTCAAGGAAAAATGGATCCTTAGAAAGGATGGGAGATTGAAATACAACCCTTGCCCCTTAATTCATGTACAAAAAAAGATAAGGAGGACTATTATGTTGCTTGAAAAATGTTATTGCACCTGAAATTGTATCAGCATGAATGACAATGAGCCCCCAAGGGATAGACTGACAATGTCACGTAGTGTGGAGCAACATAATAGGAATCTAAATGTTATTCAAAATAATCATGATTGAAACACAACTCATTTTTACATGTTATATGAATGATGTCATAATCAACGAGCTTCTAGATTTTGTAACGTAAAGCTTTACATTTATTAGTAGAGTGGACATGATTCAAAAGATTTTGGATATGCTTCTTGTTTTGTTTGGGTTGAGTGATCAACTTAGCTTGAAGAAGGCTAGGCAAAATGATTTCTTGATTAAAGTAATACATAGAATAGGTGTTAGATGATAAGGGAAGTGATGTTGACAAAGGAGGATAATGGAAAACAAACCCCTATAGAGGCAAGTGTGATGTAAATTTATTACTTTGGTGTACACGTCCTAAACTATGTTAAAGATTATGGGTTGAAATGTTAGGAGAATTAGTTTGAACAAATGACACACTAGGCCCTTTAAAGGGTATAATGTTAAACTTGGAAACTTTATATTCTCACATAAAATATAGTGTAAAGTATAATGACCCCAATCATCTTCTGGGAGTTTCTCTTGAGTGGTAGGAGATGGTGTAGCAACTTGTATTGGTGAATGAATAGAAGAATAATCCATCTCTAAGCAATTTTGAATTATGTCACCAGCTTCAAGGGTATTTATCGTTATAGATGAATTTGACTTTACGATGAAGAGTTGAAGGGATCACTTGCATAACATGCAACCAAGGCCTACCAAGAAGAAGATTATAAGTAAGGATATCAACCATGACATGGATAAGTGTAGGTAAAATAATAGGTTCTATTTTAACAAGTAAGGTGATTGTACGTAACAATCTTTTAACAACATTATCAAAGTCATGAATAGGAATAGAATCATGTTGAATTAAAGAAGAATCCAATTTTATTAAATTATGCAACAAATCAATGCTACAAACATTAAGACCATATCCATTATCAAAAAATGTTCTCTAAATAACATTACCATTAATATTCTATTATCTTAAAATGGAAGCACCCATGTTGGGACATGTTTAACCATCCTTAGTAGGATTTTTTGGACCTAATTTAAAATCCTTTATGGACCTATGGATATACCTTTGCTTTTATGCTAGATCGGGCCCCTATTTTCTACCCTTTCCCATTGTTCTTTTCTCTATCCTCGAGATCTCATACCATCCCCTGATGGATTAACCCATCAGGGGGTAGGTCAAGGTCAACCTAGCCCTTGGGGTGAGGCCAAGGTTGGCCTCCCCCTGAGGTCGGGCAACTCAGGATTCTGAGCCCTTCTCGGGTTTTCAATTTCTTCTCCCGCCTTGTGCAGTTGAGATTTTTCGATTTCAATCACAAAATTGGTATAAAAGGAGACCTAATCACTTCATTGTTAGAGGAAATAGGTTCAAGAGCTTTTAAATTTTTGTCTAAGAGCAATCATAAGCATTTCCTAGGAGCATTAAAGGAGATCTTTTGCAATCATTGAATACTTCAAGATTTTAAGATCTTTTGCATTCAAGGAGCTTTCAAGGAGCTTTGAACGAGTTCATTGGAGGCCTTTTCATCATCATTCCATGATCATGCACGTTCCTTTCAAATTCTAGCTTCCTTCTTTGAAGATAGTGGAGTTGGTTATCAAGGAAGGATTTGTTCATCCATTCTTCATTTGCATTCGTATATCTTATTTGAGCATATGAGTACATCTACATCTATAGATCCATGACTTGGTATGATTAATCTATTGCATTTGATGATATATCCTACATTCCTACAAGACTCAACAACATTGAGCACTTCTACATCCGTGTGTATTACGAGCCTAGATCCTCTGTGAGGGTTTCTACAAAGTAAAGTGAATTTTTACATTTGCTTTGCTTTTACATACATTTACATCCAAGGTTAGTTCCTAAACTAGGAATTGACTGAGGAAAGCCCCTCCCCAACAAAAAAAACATTTTTCTCTTGCAGATTCAGGTATACAGACTTGCAGATTTGGATTCAAAGCCGTCAGAAACAGGTTATTGTCATAGATCTAGATTCCAGGAAATCTTGCAGAGTGGGTGGATGCCAACTTTGGCCTAGACTTGGGTGGATTTTCCACATGTCACCATCCACCCTCCAGTTCGGCATAGTCTTGAGACATAAATATTTATGGGTTTTAAAGATCTCGGGTTTCTAGTTCTAGATTTGGTCTTGTTCGGGTTTCTGAGGTATTTCAGGAGCATAATTGCAGATCTAAGTTTGAACACATACATTTCAAGAATTTAAAGGTGAGTTGGTGTATTTCATTAATTAATTCGAGTATTTTCATTTTAGATCTAGTCTATTTCATTAGTTTCAACATTGCCTTTACCTTCCTAGTTGACTATACTTAATAAATAGGAAATAACATCTTCTTTCTTAGAATTTGGTTAGATTCTTGTTTTTATTTGATACCCCTATATCACTTGGGTCGTATTAATCTAAATTGGATCCAAATACGGGATTTTCTTAGGAGATCTCTTCCTTTATGGCCCATTTTCTTGAGGTATATAGATAGATATACATCCCCTATACACACATTAAATGTATATTTTTCTATATACAAATACGAACAACAATCATAAAGGGATCATATTGATTTTGAATTTCCCTAGAAGGTAACTCATCTTGGGAGAAGACATTCTTAGCTTGAGTATTGTTTGCATGGATACACTCTTTAATCTGGAAGTTATATCATTAGGTCACATAGGAGGTGGGATATGCATATTCTTAAGGCCTCTTGTAACATTTCTTGATGTGCGGAGGAAGCTTTAATTAGCTTCCAAAGGGATATCTTCGATGGAGTAGCATGAACTTGTTCAACTAAATCGTATTCATTTCCAAGATTTTAAGGAAGACAAGGTGCAAAAAGAAACACTAGTTGAGAAGTGGGAAAAGGAGGGACAATTTAATTGGTAGATTATCTATTATTTCTTTTGTTATATGTGTGAGCAACTACATGATAATCGGGTTGTTAAGCGTCTTTCACCATAATAATTAGTTTATTTTGAGGTTTAGGGGTATCTTGATGAAAATGGATGATAATCTCAGGCTTCTTGAAAAGGGGCATGATGCTTTTATTTTATTTTTTCTTGTTAGTGTGCTCCCAATGATCCTCAACGTCAAATAAACTGGGTGTCTATGATATGAGCCTCCAAATTAAGGTGGCATCGCCTCACATACCTCAACTTCATTTATTTTTTATGCCAAGGTGAGGTCAGAACTATCTCCTTGACTGTTATTAATATGTTTGTTCATGTAAGATCACACTCATGGTTATCTCAGATTTGTATGCCTCGATGCTAGTGAAATCTTGTAACATTAATTGAAAACAATGTTCAGGTCATCTTGGCATTAATACCCATATGCTTACATTAATTTTCTATACTTTATCTGATAAATTCATATTCATATCCTTATGGTTGCATTAGAACCAGTAAGGGTTGTATTGACATTCTGATGTTCCAAAAACTCTCAATGATGAAAACTTTCAAGTTTAAAACTAGTGACTAAGTCCTAGGTTGCATTCATGTCAAGTCTTGCATTATAGTTGCATGGTGTAAGAACAGTATAATCTCTATCCATCGTTGATGTGTGATCTGAAGTTTGAATCAATCATCATCTTATTGCCAAGTGGTTAACTAAGTATCATCATTTGATGTGAAAATGGCAACCCTAGCTAATTTGACTGTCCTGATTCCATTTTCGGAATCAAAATCAAAATTCGAGATCAATTTGTTTGTCAAATTTAATATTTGCATTTTTTTAGTCAACCATAGTTGACCACTTGTGCAATCAATCTTCTCAGCTCAAAACCACTAGAAGTCTCTCATGCTTTTCTTCTAAACAATCCATGTGTCAAAATTTATGTCAAACTTGGTCAACCCTACCAACATTTTGGTCAAATTGGTCAACAAGACCTGAAACAAGTGCTAAATGGGTCCTAAACACTTGCAACCTCTTCCACGTCATATCAGCTTCTTCCTGCATCAGTTTTATCACTCAATTTGCTTCCAATCATTGGGGCACCTAGCCATATTTTGATTTCTCTCCTGAGGGGACAGGATCAAAACATCAACAATTCAATGATCATATCATCAAGCAAGACCCCATCGCTTGGGGTATCTCTGCTTCATTACATCAAATCAAGTTGAGATTATCTTGAATCAAAGGCAACCCAATCAATTGTCGTATAAAGTGATGGATACACTCAAAACGAGACAAGTTCGGTCTTATACAAGTCATTAATTTATGAAACTAAACACATTGATGAAATTGGATTCATCACTTCAAATCAAGTCAAATTTTGCTAGTCAAATCTCTTAACGATAATCAGTTTCATCACTTCAAATCAAATTGGTTATTCGTTCAAACCAATCAAAAGGTTCAAGAGTTTAAAACAAATGTTTAGTTTCATCGCTTCAAATAAAATTGAGCATTTTGTTTTATATCTTTTGATTAATCTTCGCCCAATCAAACTCAGAGTCAGTCTTCTTTGAAAGAATGGTTTCATCACTTCACATCAAACTATTATTTGTCTCATCGCTATCAATTCTTTGAATCAATGCACTAATCGCACGTCAATTCAAAGAGGGGCAAATATAATGACCTAAAAATGGTCATCTAAACCCTAGACCCCCAATCTCGATCTCTCATCAAGAAAACCCTAATCTTGATCATCCTAAGTCCTAACCCTAAAAGCAATTCAATCCTCAGTATGATCTAACCTGAACCCTGGGTCCTAATCTATCATCACACTTAATTAATTAATTAATTCCTAAAAACACAAAACATTGGCAAATAAACCTTGTGTTATTTATTTAATTAATATTCTAGAATGTTGATTAAATAAATAGCTAATTGTCAATTAAATTCAAAAGGAAATTAAATTAATAAAGCTAAGTTGAAATGCATTTAAAATCATTTAAATATTTAAAAGTGCATTTTATGTCATCATTTCAGTTGTCTGAACATCAAATTAGAAACAAATATGTTTTGTTTAGTTAACTAATTCTTTTATGTTTCTCATTTTGGAAACAGTCTAGTTAACTGAAAATTGAATTCCTAAATGATTGATCAGTCTGTTCAGTTAACTAACTCTCTTGAACAATTATCTTCTGAGCACATGGATTGTGCTTCTTCATATCGAATCTTGTCCATTCTTCAGCTTTAAATCTTAGTCGTTGTTTTGACAAAGATTTTTATAAAAGACGACTTCATTTCCTCACCAAGGATCCAATTTTTTTAGTATTATTATTATGCTGGTTTTAGTTCTCAACTTTGCTTAAATATTTAGCATGATAGCATTGCCATATCAATTTTTTTACTTGTTTCAAAGCTTTCAATTCAAATCTAGGAATACACATTTCATTTTGGGTTTCTTAAAATCAATCTTAGCTAAATATTGGATTAATTGATTTGCATTTTGCATATCATTATAGATTAATCATCGTTTAAAACCTTCATTTAGAACAAGTTTATAGTCACTGGGTTTGCGATGACCTGAGAGAAAATCTACACTCCTTCCTACTAGAAGACAATAAGCCAACTTCAGATAATTTGTTGTTCTTTTCTTAGTTTCATCATTTCATAGGTTAGCCATGCAATGACTTATTGAAGTGTGTGTTACAAGTAACAAGAGCACAATTTCACACACACACACTTCTCACTAGCCCCAACATGGACAACATTGACTTGATTAGGTTCTTGATTGTTTAAGGTTTTATCTCTAGAAGGGAGAGCATCAAGGAAAGTGATAACAATAGTATCCTATTATTCCAAGGTATCCTTAGGAATATGATAAGTTTTAGAAAGGGGATTAGAAAATTTAATTAACACTTCATCTCTGAAAGGGATTCTATTTGATGAAGGTAAGGTAAGATTAAGAAAAGTGTTTATAATATCCTCTTGCACCAAAATATCCTCATAGGAGGGGTACATCTTTGGATAAAGATCAGCATCACACATTAATGCTTCATCTTTAGAAGGAATATAAATATAAGGAATAAAAGGAATGTCAATCATAAAAGTCTCCTTCACCACAAGTTTATCTTTTTCTATCAAGGTTCTTTCATGGGGGAGAGAATAATCAACATCATTGTCCAGTAGTTCATCCCAAATAGGGAGATCATTAAGAGTAGAAAAAGAAGAAAGTTTAGGAGAGGGATAATCATAACTCACTAAAGCTTCAATCCTAAAGGGTAAGTCATTGAAATGAATATAAGGTGAGGTATCATGAGGGGAATCAACTTTCACCGAGGTATTCTCATGAGGGAGGTACATATTAAGAGAAGAGTTGTCATCAATAATCAACGCTTCTCTACAAATAGAAGAGTCATTAAGAGAGAGGTTAAACACATCTTATATCATTAATCTATCCTTAAGGATAGGAGGGTCTTTAGGAGAAGGATAGAATGATATAAGGGAGGCTAATCCACTATCAAATCAATTAAATATATGCATTATAAAACTAATCTAATTGAAAACAAAATGAAAAATTGGGATACATAAATAATAAAAGAAAAGATCTATGTATGCAAGAACAAAAGATCTAATTGTGTATTTTCCATGCACCTATGGTGGCCCTTCCAGTCTTGTGTGGGATAGTGTCAGCTCTTTTTTACCCTGGATTATGGGTGGAGTTTTTTTTTCTGTGGGACTTTTTTGTTTGGGGCTTCTTTGCGGCTAGTTTTATGGTCATTGTTTTGATTAGGGGAAATCTAATTTTGTTTGCAGTCAATTTTTTTTTCTTCTAGGAGGGAGCTAATACTCTATGTTCATCTTTATATTACTATTTATGGTATCCCCCTCTGATAGGTGTTATGGGGGAGGTTATTTTCTGGTCAAAACTTCTCTATTCATTGAGAGCTTGGTTCTTTATAGCGACAGATTTCATTGGTGGCTCTCTATCTTTTTGAGATTCTTTGGACAACCTTGGTTTGGATACTATCAATGCCCCCTCTCTTAGAGTGAGTGGCTCCCTTAGTTTTGGATTTTTCATTGGGGGGCATCATGGTTGGTTATGCTTGTTCTTCAAGTGAGCTGAGTTTGGACCTGCTTGCCTCTTTGGATGGTGATGGTGGCATAGATGTTGGCTTTTGTTGGTATCTTGGGACCAGCTAGACTGTAGGGCTTGTTAAATGTTCAATGTTTTGGGGTATGATTTTGTTGTCTTTATCTATTCACTTCTTTTTGTTTTTTTCTTTGTTGTCTCTAAATCAAAATGTCTTAATCTTGTTAAGATAAGATTTAGGGGTGCATTTTTGGTTAAGGAACTCTCCTACTTTTTGGAAAGAGAAGATCTTATAGATTTGTGTTAAGAGAGCTATTATGCTTTACATGGTTTGTCTCTTGGTGTGGGCCCATTACTTTCCTTCCTTGATCTCTTTCCTATTGGATCCTCTAGAGGCGGATTTATCTCATATAAAGGTGGAGGTCATCTTTGTGGATGAGATCAAGGATGTTTCTTTGTACTTGTCTTCTTCCCCCATTGTTGTTCACATTGAGTTGGATGCTTCTCTTATCAAGGTGGAGAATGTTTGATGGGAGAAAAGGTGCATTGTTATGGTTGTTAGGTTATGGGTGCCTTGGAAACCCTTATTTCTTTCTTACGGTTTAGGGAGCCTTTAAAAAATTCCTTTTTAATGGTGTAAGGGGTTTTGGTTGCTCATTGCAAATAGATTGAGCATTGTTGTATATTTTTCTAAGATGCTAATGGGTTATTCTAGGCTGGGCTACTGCTCGGTGATGTTTGATCATTTGTAGCTTTTTGTCTTTGGGATCCATATGATTTAAAAAGTTGTTGTATATGGTTTTGGATCCCCTTCAAAACTTATTTTTCCTTAATAAAAAATAAAACATAGCAATATTATAATGTAAATATTGAATAATAAAGTGCATATCAATAAGATCTAGACACCAAATTAGAATGTAAATGTAATGTGTCAAGTTCACCAAAATGTAACATAAGAAATATGGATCACTAGTTCAAATGGGTAATCAAATGATCCTATGGGGCTATCTCTTGTATTACATTAGAAGAAAGATGACTCACTAGGATCAAGAGAACATGAACTCTGAGTGGGTGCAATGATCTATTGCCTTAATTGAGGGTTGATTAGGGAGATATGATTGAATGATGCAAGGTAGAGGACTAGAAAGGAGGAAAAGACAAGTTTCAGGATGCACAGGCTAAAAAAGGTAGATAGATCAGTACAAATACTAGAAATAAAAACCAGATGAAGTAATTGGCCTACAAAGAAGAATATTTGGAGGGGCTAGGTTGCATAGGTTTACATGTTCCCCACACCATTTGATAATTTTAGTTGCAGACTATATGTAAGGTCATGAACTTCTTATATCTAATCTGATGCGAGCGCCACTTGTTCCTGCACACAGAAAACAAGGAATTTGTTGTGTAGAAGCAGGTTTGCCTCAATCAAATCCCAATTGAGAAATCAACCTTTGGAATGAAATGAAATTGTCTTGAAAGTAAATTATGGTAATATGAAATAGAAGCTAGATCTAAATCAGATGACACAATGGTTCTTTGTATGCAATTACAAGTGTTAATGTAATAGCTTGACTCCGCACAAAAACATTAAATTAAATCATGAAAGACATGTCTTACACAATGAATGTTGTAGTTTGTCACAATAATTGATGAGGAAGAAGAATGCTTTGAATTCTTGAAGACTTGGATGCTTGAGGACCTTTATGTGCTATCTTGGAGCTTGAAAAGATATAATGTTCTTGTGTGTTGATTGAATGGAAAGGGAGGCGTTTATATAGGGATATCAAAGGGAAATAACCTTTAAGCCATCTTAGAAATATGATATTTCCATTTTGGGCATACTCTTTGGGATTGTAATACCATAAAATCCCACCCCAAAAAATTTAGACAAAAAGGTTGGGAATAGGTTGACTTTGATGGACTGTGTTGAATTTGAGGGACTATGTCAATTTTGGGACTATATCAGTTTTGGGACTATGTCAATTTTGAACATGTTCCCACCTAAAAGCAATGAAGCTTTAATAAGAGCAAGATAATAGAGTCAAGTTTATGAAAAGATGCGCCACATGGAGATGTGAGATCAATAGATGTGGAAAATGTGTCTCAAACTTTAAAATGAGGTAGTACTCATCTTAAAGTGATGGGATGAAAGAATTTAAAGATAACATCTATAATAAATGGTCCAGAATAGGGTTTTAGAGAGAATTAATTGACAAAGGACTCATAATAGTAATTTAAATGTATAACAATCCAATGAGTGTTAAGAGAGAGTGAAATTGAGTTGAGGTGCTTGGAAATTAATGCAGGAGGCCATACATGCTAAAATGGGGCCTAATTAAGGATCTAATTATAGGTGCTTACAATTTAGGATGGTACATTATATGCGCTTCAGAGGATGACGACAAGAATGACCAAAGGATCGCTTTAGGATAGGATCACTTGAAGCTAAAAGGGTCCTCACTAAAGGTTATGAGCCCGACCTGGTAGACTTTCCTTAGGAAGGGTTAATAAGGGGTAAATAACTAGATAAGTTCTTATATTATGTTTATATGTTTGTGGTTTTAACACTTTCTACCAAATATTTTGCAGGTTCATGTATTTAAGAATTAACCTAGAAAGCAAGAGACATTACACCATTCTTGTGTGTGCACACATGCCACACATATAAGGTTCGTGCTCTCATATATATTACAAATTTTTACATCAAATGACATAATTTATCTACATCCATATATACATATTGTACCATCCTAAATTGTAATCACCTATAATTAGATCCTTAATTAGGCCCCATTTTAGCATGTATGGCCTCCTGCATTAATTTCCAAGTAGGTCAGCTCAATTTCACACTCACTTGGTTAAATAATCTTCATTACTCGGTGACTATCAACTCGGTGTACTACACATGTGCTCAGTGTAGTGTGTCTCTCAGTAACTGTAGGTGTCCAGTACTCTATTACCTTACCGATTGGCTCGGTGTGCATTACCGACTCGCCTAATACTAGAGTATATCCTTTCACTGATTGATTCTCCTTGACTCCATGACTTTGACTAAACTAATGACAACAAAAATATCTTGTAGAGATAATAGTTTCCCCCTTTGACATTAGTTGGGGATTTTTGACAAAAACTCCAAAGTCATAAAAATTTGTAACTCCCCCTCAGAGGTTACTCCCTATACATATACATCTCTTCTTCTTCTTTTTTCACTTTCCACTTTTTTTGTTTTTTACATATATATCTATCCCCTTTTTTGTGTTTTCTGACTAGGAATATATCTATACCCATTTTTTGAAAAAAAGTACCAAAAGTAAAACTTATTGATCAAAATTATGTTTATACCTTTGTTGTACACCTGAAAGTACAGTCTCTCATGTGTCTTAGAGATTTTGTAGTATAACAATACGCTCTGTGATATCTGGAGATAAGACAACTATAGTGTCCAATGTGCTGACATCTGGAAAATTTGTTAGTTCTTTGGCTTTCTTCAAGTGTATCTGCATAGATTAGATGTGGGGAATTAGCAATGCTTGTAGTTCAAAAAATTCCAATCTGAGCTTATCCTCCTCTTGTCTCAATGAAAGTTGAGCTCCCATGAGTTCTTGAATTTTAGAGTAGTAAGTCTGGAATGCTCCAGGCTTGGTAGTTAGTTCCTTTAGCTGTTCAGTCAGCTCTTTTTCAATGTCTTCCTCCTTCTTCATGATTTCCTTAGTAAATTTTGAAAGAATAGAAAACTTTTGAAATAATGGTTGTCAATTGAGCTTCTATCTCAGAACATAACTCGAAAAGATTTACCTTCTCTATATCAATTGATTTCAAAAAATCTTCCATCAACTTCTTCTCCATACTCTCCTTGTGAATCCTCAACATGTATTCAATCATATCCTTGTTGGGTCCTTTAATCTATTGGGATAAATCACCAAATTGGTCTAATAGAGGTTCAGATTCATCAACTATAGCTTCAGGAACAATGACCTGGAAAATCTCCTTCACATTTTCTAATATATTTACCTTCTTTTTCTTTGCCAATAACTTCTCCAGTTCAGCCTTTTGAGCTACCATCTCAACATATATAGCCAATTCTTTAGGCTTCATCATATTTGGGTCACCTTTCGATATGATGATAGGCTTTCTCAAATCAATAATTTGCTTCCTCTTTTGTTCTTCTTCTTCTTAATCAACTTGCTCTCGCCAATAGAGCATTTAGAACGTGATTCCTTAGTTGCATCTGGTGACTCGATATGTGTACCGACTATGCTTTCTTCTATTTTGATTTCTTATTGTGGTTTCTCTTCTTCTTTCTCCTCATCCTTCTATTTCTCTTCATGCTTATCCTAGAGATGTGATTCCTGTTGCATTTCACTTTGAGTGTCTTGTGTCTTTTGTACATTCAGATCATTTGCTATGTTGGTAGGTGATATATCTTGTTTGTGACCATCGGTTTTGTTTAGGGGTTCCAACTTGGTGTTCTTTTCTTGTTTGGTCTCGGTGGCCTTAGGTTCATCAACCTTCTTCTAATCTGTATCTACAGGTGGCTTGGTTGCCACGTCGGGTGTGTCTTGTACAAACTTAGTACTGATAGTGTCATCAATTTTATAACTTTGTACTTGTGTAATGATTGAATCTTTTCTTAGCAAAGGTGCATTATCAACATCCATGCACTCAGTATCATTCACTTGTGTGTCTATGACATCTTCATCCTTTGAAAAATATTTTGCAGGATCTTCTTCCTCAAGTATGTCTTCAATAATAATCCTTGCATTATTAGTAGTTAGATAAATAAGATCTATTTTCTTTGTGTTTTCCTTTATCTTATCATCAGTGGTTGCATCTTTATTCTTTTTTGATTCCTGATACTCGATATCAGCTATGAGAAATATATCTTTCCATTTTGCAGTTGCTTCCTTCTCCACAAATTGTATATCTTCATTCATTATTCTTAGGGCTCTTCCCTCGACTATAAATCTATTCAAATACTTCTTTAGTGCTTCATGAATTTTGGATGATGCAAGGTTGGGAATAGTATGTACTAGTGACCTCTCTCTCATTTCCTTTTCTACATTGATAGAATACTTCCATCTTAAATCAATCTTATTGTATAGTTCCTCTGGTAACTTGTCTACAAGTTCAATGGGTGTTAATTTGTATTTTAACAATGTTACCACAATGGCTTCTTCAATATTCTTCTTATCTTCTTAATTCATTTTCTCATAGTTGGCTTTCTTGAAGGTTCCTAACCTTCATGATTTCTTTAATCCTTCAAGAATGTCATCAAAATTTTGTGGAATATGTGAAAGGTCTACAACCAGTGTAGGCTTGATTGCCTCATCAAACTCTGTTTCACTTTCATTACCAAGTAATAATCTTCTTCTAGCATGTGTAGGTTGTGTCCTTCCTCTGGATCTTACATAAGTCTTTCCTCTCGGTTGTACTACTTCTACAACTTTCTTTTCTCTTGGTTGTACTAAAGATCTGGTGTTCCTTCCAATACCTCTCTTACTCGGTGATAATAGTTGCACATTTTTCTTGTCAACTACAACAATGACTTGTTCATTTTCAGTTTCCTTATCCAATGTATCATCAACTCCAAGAGTTTTTGATAAAACATCAATCATCTTGCTTGCTTTCTTGATTGACCTAGGTAGCATTATACCTTAATTGATTTTATCTTTCACTTCTTCATAGGTGTCATACCTCTTTTCACTAGGATCAATTGGTTTAGCTAATAATGCCTCTATCTGTTTCAAACCAATATCAATGTCCACCTCATATCCCATTGGTTGAATCCATTCAACTCTAGGCTCAACAACCTTGATAATACAAACATCAGTATCTACCTCAAAACATATATTATCCTGATATTTAGCAATTAGTTTAGGTGGAACTCTATATCTCTTATGCATCATTTCTTGAAATTTCAAAAAGTAATCAGACATAATTTCATCAAAGTCATCTCCTAGACTTTGTATATATTCAATTATTTGATAGATGACCAACTTATCAGTTTTCCATTCTATATCTCTAATAGAGGGAAATGAATACTGATAGTAAAGGAAAATACATACCAATAATGAACCAAATTTCAAAGTGTTTGTCTTCGCCTTTATGATTGTATTCATGGTGTCATCTATTTTCTTTAGCAAAACTTCACAAAGATCTATATGATGTCATTTCTTCACTATCTTAAATGTTAGGTCTTTTGCTCCAAATAATACATTTTCCACTTAGGACGATTGAAATAAACGGTAAGATATGATATTGCAAGCATACCTTAACTCGGGATCCTCAATAGTAGATATCCTCATTCCTCTGCCATCCCATTGTGCCTTGGTTATCTCGGTGAGCTTACCCTTGTTGATTGGCTTAATGGCCTTGGGTCTATCTCTAATAGGGAATCCAATGATGATGTGCAAGACATCCTTCATTATCTTAATCGGTTCATCCAACCACACAAACTGGTCATGTACTCGGCTGAGTACCATCCTTACCCATTCAGACTCGAATAACCTCAGTAAATGTATTGTATGAATTAAACCTTTTGTTTCTATATGTGTGTGCTCATTCTTAACTTTTCCATTCACACGCATCTTATTGAATGAAGCGTCAATCTCTGCTTCACACAAATATTTGATCTTGCAATGAATAAATGTGCGAACATCTTCAATCAAAAGTACTTATGGTGGAATTGAAGATAATGCTCCTATCATATCTATTTCTATGGCTATAGTTGGGGATAACTTGTACTTAGGATTCACCAGTTTGACATTCTTTACTAGTACAGGTCTCTGCATACTCGGTGCATGATTACCTCCAAATGTAATGTTTGAACAAATTAGGGCACGCTTGATAAAACACCACTTCACAAATACAACTCAATATTACCAATTATCACATAAATGTCACACAATGGTCTTATAAAGATTCAGAATACCTCAAAAACACTTTGATTTCTAGACAAAATGATCTCTTTGCAGTGTGCTCAATGCTCTTCAAAAATGTTAGGTTCAAATGAATAAAAAACTAACCTATTTATAGCTTTTCCATGATTAGGGTTTCCAATGACTTTAATTATTTGTATTAAATGCACTTACCGAGTCCCTTATACCTTTATACCAACAACATAGTTACTTTGCTTAATCGAATAAATAAAATAACCATACATTACAATGTTCAACCGAAATTTCACAACTTATCCAAATGCATATTGATATGTTGATATGGATCTTAACTCTAATGCTTAGGAACTGAAGTAAGATTTATAATAAGCATGAAATTCCTACATACCTCTCACTATTTAGGTGGAGCTCGGTGCACCAAACTTGGTAGAGATGGTGTTGTCTATGGTTCCAAATGATGTTCCATCTTCTCGAGTCTTTCTCCTCTAGGTTTTGTTCATTTGCTCTCTGATTTATTCAACAGTAGATGGTGTACTCTTTCTAGATTCATCTTCAGGTGGTGCATCTCCTCAGTATCTGTAAATGCTTGCTAGGTGTCCTACCCTATGATAGTGGAAAAATGTCATGCCAGGGCTCCTCCGTGATCTTCTATTATTTATTTTGTGCATCAATATGCAGTTTGTGGCAATGTGTCCATATCTTCCACAAGATAAACATGAAAACCTTGTATTATAATCCCATGGTATAGATGTGCCTGCTTGGTTAATATTTACACTGTCTCTGTTAGGCATCCACTTATCATTTCTTTTCTTTGTTCTACACTCTTCAGTCTTGTGACCATACTTGTTGTAATTCTTATAGTAACCATCAAACTTAGGTTTCCTTGTGTTGTTAGTAAAGTTGGTTCTATACTCAAAAGATTGATGTCCATACCTATTACATCTAAAGCAATAACCATAAAATTTAGGTGTACTCGGTGCTTTACCTTTCCTTCTTATGCAAACATTAGCAGTGTGTCTAGGCTTCCCACAATAATTTCAACTTGGCTTCTTTAGTTTCAGTGGGGGTACAGTACCTTGATCTTTCAGTGCATTAGATGATTCTCCTTTCTCAATAATGTTGTTTTCATTGAATCCAATTCCTGATCTGTCATTCAATTGCTTCTAATTCTTAACCTGTTTGTCCAGTGATTTCAATGATTCTTCATTTCTTCTCTGTATTTCATTTGCATCCTTCCCAGCTTTCAATCTTTTGTCCATTCTTTCAATCTCAACTTTTAGTGCTTGGTTCTCAAATTCCTTTCTTGTACAATCCTGATTTGCATTTAGAAGTTGGTCGGTCATATTATAGTGAACTTGGGCTATCCTTAAGATCTCATTATCTTTTTCAGTTAACCTAATTTCAACTTGTATTTTGTCATCTTCTGCCATTTTATTTTCATCCTCAACTGCCCTTTTACTTTTAATTAATTGTGCCATTCTTATGCTATTAGATTCAAGATCTTTCTTCATCAAATCCAATAGCTCGGTAAGTGAATCATTATTTTTAAGTAGTTCTCTTATAGATGTCTCAGATTCACCAGTCACGCTTCATTCAGATGTTGTCTCAAGTGTATTAACTTGTTCTTGTGTAACCTTCAACTCATCATATAGTTTCCTTCTTATCCTTAGAGACTTCTCAAGTTTCTTTCTCAGATCCATGATGAAGTCTCGTGCACTTTCCAACTCAAATTCAAGACCATCAATCCTTTTAGATTGCCTATAAATTTCCATGACTGTGATCTTTAACTCTCAGGTGGTCAAACCTTTAACTCAAGAGTACTAGCTCTGATACCAATTGTTGGAATAACTATGGAAAGTTGGGACTTATAGGGGAGGGGTGAATTAGTGCCGCTAAACAATTTCTAACCACATTCACTGATAAACCATATACCGCTCCTTACTGATTGTCGAGTTCATAACTTTTAAATGAAAGTAATATAAAGCTTATAAAACCATAACATAAAAACATTAAACAATATAAATCATAACACCATGATTTTGGTAACTCATAAATCCTTGGTTAAAGGACAAAACTATGGTGGGGGTGACACCCACAACCTTCACTACCTGTAGTATAAAGGGTGCTCGGCTAGAGCTACAAAGTTTAGCTATTTCTGATAGCTTACCCAGTTAAGAGTATAAAAGACTTGCTAGGTCTACCTGGTTAAAGGACTTTTACAATCTCTACACTTATAAATGTACCATGTTAAAGAATTTACAAATATAAGATTGGTTAAGATCTACCCAGTATTGGGATTTAAATCTCTCAATATAATAGTATCAAATAAGTTAACAATGTCTGCAATAAGTGTATCAAATATAAATTTTTATCACACTCCATGTGCTCTGATTGTGTTACCTCAATCTCAAATTGTAACACTGCTCTGTTATGCTCTATTGTAACAAAATCTCTTCTCGGTGCTCTCTACTTTTCTCTTGTTCTTCAATAACCCCTTTAACTTTTTCAGCAACAACAATAATAACTTCAATTCTCTGCTCTCTCTGTCCCTGTCTTACATACAAATTCATCCAATATATAGATGATATCATGTCTCTTAATCTTATGTGTTAGGTATGTCGTTAATTTATTTTGACCATTAGATCTTCTTTCCAGCTTGATGACCATGCCACTTTTACCTTGGTACTTGTTATTTTTCTTGAAAATAACAAACTTTCTTTTTGTCACTTGATCTATGCCTTAGATCTTCACTCTGAATTATTTCAATAGTTGATCATGTAACAAACCATTATTCATGCTTGTAGACTCTTAATTAATGCTCTGACAATCATTAAATGTGATTTGATCATGTTTTGAATTAACTGTCTAAATCGGTTGAGTAGCTCCTCTCACTCAGTTAAATGATCTTCATTACTCGGTGACTATCAACTCGGTGTACTACACATGTGCTTGGTGTAGTGTGTCACTCAGTAACTATAGGTGTTTGGTACTGTGTTACTTTACTGACTGGCTCAGTGTGCATTACCGACTCGCCTAATACTAGACTATCTCCTTTCACCGACTGATTCTCCTTGACTCCATGACTTTGACTAAACTAATGACAACAAAAATATCTTGTAGAGATAACATTCTCCACCTTTTCAACTTGGAGATAAGAGGAGATGTTTAGTTAACTAAATAGTTGATCAAGAGTTACCTTTTTGAACTTGAGAAATGATTTATTTGAATATTTAATTGATTTTTGTAATTAAAGTATTCAAACACGAGATAATTGAATTATTTTTTATTTAGAATTGAATTATTGAGTGAAATTAAACTAATTCAATCAAATTAATTTAATTAGAAGAATTAATTAATACATTTAAATATTTAAATTTAAACTTTAGGAAATTGAATTTAATTAATTAATAAAGATTAATTAATTAAATAAAATTAATTATTTAATTAGTTTCAGTGAAATGATTAAATGATTTGGGGAATGGATTTAGAAGAAATAAATGATTAATTAATGAGTAAAAAACCATTAATTAATAGATGAAATTAGTGCTTTAATGTAAGGTCTCAAGTCTATCCATTTTAGGGTGTCTACAAGTTCCTTAGTTCATTTGTCAATTGCTCAGTCATAGCTTTCTTGCCTTTCTTTCATTTATACATTGTCATAAACTATCTTCCACATGATAGCAACATTATGCTATGATAACACTGTAATGTCCCTTGCTTTCTAGGTTAATTCTTAAATACGTGAACCTGCAAAAGATTTGTTAGAAAGTAATAAAACCACAAACATATAAATATAATATAATAATTTATCTAGTTATTTACCCCTTATTAATCCTTCCTAAGGAAATTCTACTAGGTCAGGCTCATAACCTTTAGTAAGGACCCGTTTTCTTTAAGCGATCTTATCCTAAAGCGGTCCTTTGGTCATTTTTGTCATCGTTCTATGAAGCACATCCCTTAGGAATCCTAAGCGAAGTCTACCATGGGCTCATGACCTTGGTAAGGTCCCTTTGGCTTTGAATGATCTCATTCTAAAGTGGCCATTTGGTTAATCTCATCATCATCCACTAGAGCGCATCCTTAGGTCATGTAGGCTGTCCTTAATTAGTTACATTTCTCTTCTTGGTAGGGACATTCCCTTTCTAAGGCTTAATTGCATATGCATATGTTAGTCATCAGTATATATTGGCTTAATGAGGTCTTAATCCTCTTCAATTTCTCACTGTGATAATGAAATTTAATTCCCCAATTGTCTTTAATAACTTGAATTTCATATTAAATTCTAAGATTCATAATCTCAAATTTAATAGTAACATCATATTAAATCTATGTTAACGAATAAATTCTTTGTAGTTAATTTATACCTGTAAATCTGAAATGACTATATATATATATATTATAATCAAACTCTTAATGTATAATTCATATTTGCAAATCTAAAATGATCTCATGTTATTATATTTAATTTCTTAATAATTCATATATGTAAGTTTGAATTGAACACACACACACACACACACACATTTATACTTACCAATATATTCAAATTTAGCAATTTTGATAAATCTTGATCTATAAGATCTCTTTGCGAATTTCCCTTTTTATCTCTTTTCATTTTCTCCTTTCTACCTATCTCCTACCCCCAATGATCATCTTATATGAGCCTTTTTGGTGAGGGGGAGTCACGTCCCCTCCCACAGCGACTGAGCATGCCCCTTTGAGGGGTTGCGACTCTAGTCATAGTCTTAAAGGCTACGATTATAGTCGCAATTTCTCACGGGGTGCGACTTTAGTCGCTTCAACTCGTTGTAATGTTTATTATTATTTTATATTTTATTCATTAATTTTATATATTAATATATGTATTAATTATTATTTAATGAATATTTAATGCACAATATACTCAATTTGATATATACATGAAATATATATTTTATGAAAGACAAAGAATAATAATATTTTTAATGCTATAGGGGTTGATCTGTAATAGTATCAACATAATCAATTGAGGGTCATCACACATGTGTATAATTTATATGTTTGTATGTATATTATATATTTAACATGACACACACTCACATGCATACATGTATGTATATAAATATAAGATATAAGATATATATGTGTGTGTACATGCATGTGTATATATTTAATATTGTACATATACACATAATTGCATGCATGTGTGTATATGTCTACTCGTGTATATATAATATGTTTACTTGATATATGTGTGTGAATCTACACATGTACACATGCATACACACATATTAAATATATGTTATTTATACATCTACACACACACACACATATATAAACACATGTTAATGTTTGCACAAATCCACTCTAGAAAGGCGAACATACTATAAGTTGGGTGAATGTGTTAAAGTTTGGGCAAATACAGTGAACTATGGGTGAATCTGGTCCATAAATGTTAATGTAATTACATAAAAGTGATAATAATAAAAAGCTCTTATCATCCTGATTTTCAACATGCTTTCCTGTTATGTGAAACCATCCTACAGATTACCGAATTATTAATTTGCAGACTAACTAATAAAAACTAGCTCGAGATTCTACCATAATGGACTACAATCTGAGATATTACATTTTAATTTCATATTTACATAGCTTGTTAACACAAAATTGTAACTATAAAAAAACTGTGCTTTTAATATGAACCACCATATACCCGGTAACCAGAAAAACCATGCAACATTATTGTCAACAAAATTTGATCTATTACAACTACCATCGACCCAGTGCAAAGTTCAAAAGCTAGGAATGGAAGCTATTATTCTTCCATGTTATCACCTCAGTGTTGTATTTCCTCGACGCTTACTTCAATTTGCATATTGACATTGTTGGAATTGCCAACATCATCCACATCCACTTGAATTGCATCATCATTTAGGTCTGGAATAGGTTATGGGTCCATCAGAAGAAGCAATGCATTGACTTTCTCCCAGATTTGATCAAAAAGCACTGTACCCAGAGACCTTCTATGTCTGAAAAGAATACTTCTAATATATCTATAATCTTGTGCTTCTAATGAACTTTTAATGCTATTATATTTAGACACCCAAAAATGGTTCACACATATGTGCCCCATTTTTAACATGTATTTTATCTTGTGTCATTCCTCACTCAATTGATTACTAACATTTCTCTCATAACTTGTGTCGCTTTGGCCAAATTGATCATTTCAGATTGTTATCAAAATCAGTCAAATCATGTCAAATCCTTATCAACTCTTCATCATCAATTCAATTCATCAAAAACCTTATCAAATCATGTCATCATTATCAATCCAAGGCATTGTTAAAGTTCATCGATGCCTCATCATATCAAATCTTCCAAATTGATCCTAATTGATCCTAAATCTTCCTAAACCAATCCAAGTCAATCCTAAATATTCCTAAATCATATCAAATCTTCCTAAATATGTTTGAGTTAGTCCTAATCCATCCCTAATTACTCCAAGATAATTTCAAAATCATTTGATCCTTTTCAAATCATTCCAGGGCATTATCAAAGTTCGTCGATGCCTCATCATTTCAATAATTTCAAACCTTATCAATCTCTTTCAAAATCAATCCTCTGGTATTGTCAAAGATCATCAATGCCTCATCATCAAATCAATCCACGTCCTATCAATCTCATCATTTTTTAGTGTATTATCAAAGTTCATCAATGTCTCATCATCATCAAATTGGTCCAAGTCAATTCAATAAATTTGTCAAAGTTCATTGATGCTATTTCAGATTATCATCATCAATCATTTTTATCATTATTCAAGCATGTTGTCAAATTTCATCAATGCCTCGTCATTTCCTAAACCATCAAAATTGTTCAAAACCAACTCAATTTCATATCAATGTCCTTAATTCATGTTAAGATTAGGTAATACTGAGAGGGGGGTGAATCACTATTACAACACTTATTAAAAGTTTTCACCCAATTAAAAATTAACCATATACTTGCAAAAATGAAAAGAACATAAGAAAATAACACAGTACTCATAACACCATAATATTTTTGTCGAGGAAACCCTGGCCAAGGGAAAACCCTGGTGGGGATGGTACCCACAAGCATGCACTAAATTATAGTGTCCCTGTTAGGAGACCTAGCCCTATTAGGAGCTGAATATTACATAGTACATTTACTTTTAAAGGAATTTCAACCCTATTAAAGGTATACAACACCCTGTTAGGGGCCAACTGAGCTTACAACTCTTACAATGTAATTTTGTTACAAAATATTCTCAATAATGAATGAAACAAGCATCTCTAGTGCTTAGATAGTTCCTGTCATAGCTCATCAATGATCTCTATCATCCTCTGATCTACAATTCACATATCATCCATCCAATCATCTCACATATGTCCATATATTCTCTCAACAAAAAGTTCTCCATATATATATATATCTTATCTCTTAACTAAGTCGGCTCTCTTAACCAAATATTACATAGTCGGATCTCAATACAAAATACATTTAATAAAATAAATTAAAATGCAAAGTCAGTGCTCTTACATAATCAAAGTGTAGGTTATCAACAACCATAATCCAACTCTGATTTCCTGGAGTCCATGCCATACTCTTTGAATCATCGCTTATGTCCAACCGCTCTATATCACTATTTTGTTGTTGTTTGTCTGTCTTCAAATCTCTCTAACTTGTTGTAAAATTTACAAAAACAAAATTGATCTTAGGTGGAGGTCACATATACCTCATACTATCTTCCTCCAAGCTCACTTTCCCTAATTCATCGATCTCAATTTTTGATACCCAAAATACCTCTGTAACTCTACTTTTGTACTTAGTCAATTTCAGAGTCATCAAAACTCAACTTCATAGGAATTGATCTGTAACCAAGATGTTTTGCCATAAATGAAAACCAAAAAGTGGATCTTACCATGCAAAATAGATCACTTTCCAACAATCTCTCCCTTTGGCATTGATGGCAACACTTAACAAAAAATGACTAAGTGTTCCAACAAAACTGCCTCTCCTTCTTTCTCTATTTTTTTTCTATTTTATTCTCTTATACATTTTCTCCTTATCCTTATTCATTTTAATCTTCTTTCTTCTACCATTCATTTTTATTCTCTTCTCCCCCTTTGACAACAATGACAAAGGTGCATACAAAGTAATAAAATCCGTGCTTGCTCACTAGTTTCAGAACATCTTGAAAGGAATCTTCCAAGATCTTCACTTCTGTACCCCATGACTTCAGTAATAGTTTACTAACATGAATTAGTCCATTAAATGCAAATAATGCATTCTCTGCTTCTTTCAACTTTGTAGGCATAGAGTTAGCCAATGCATCTGTTGTCTTCTCCAAGTCTGATAGGTGTGCTTCAATTATGGATAGCTTAGGAGTGATTAGACTCTTCAACAAATTGAATCTAATCAGTACTCTCCCTTTCTCATTATCCAGTATATCTAGTTTTTCCAATATTATTTTTACTTCCTTATCCAATTCTATTATAGATTGTGAAGAGGTTTCACAACTGTCCATCATATTATTCAAAGTTTCCCTTTCCTTGGCAATGATGTCTTCAATGTTCTGAACATGACTAATAGGATTCATGCAGTAATTGAATAGCTTTCTTCCATGTCCAATGCAACTATTAGCATTAGCATTAGTGGTCTTCAATATGCTCAAGTCCCAAGCTATGGAATTGCAAACTTTGGATGACTTCTTCTTAGAGTAGTTCTTTTCTAACTTCTCCTCTGCAATCTTTATCAAACTCTCATAATAGCCATCAAATTCATCAAGTGGTATCTTCAAGTTTTCAATGCCAACTCTATGCAAGAAAACAATAGGTACTAGAATAAATTTTTTCACAGTATCAATTTCTCTGTTTATTAACTTAGCCTTTTTTTCACCTTTTTGTTATGATCTCTCCTTGGCTTTAGTGAGTGGAGTAAAAGCCAATTTCACTAGCTCATCTTCATCCATGCAATCAACATCAACATCTGTTGTATTTTCTTTTCTTTCCAACAATGAAGTAGAATATGTGATTACCTTAGTTTTAGTCTCATCTTTTTCTTCCAGTTCTTTATGTCCTTCATCCTGCATTGTTTCACTATGTTCTTTCTTCTACTCTTCTTCCTCTTTCTACTCTACCCTTTAGGTGGTGAATGTTGTCTGCTAGCTCTGGTTTTTACTCTAAGAGTAATATTCTCTTCTTGTGATGTCTATTGTGTTGGAGGAGGTGGATTGTCTACCATAACTACTTTAGGAGTGGGAAGGGTTGTAGTGCTAGCACTTGCCAATCCGGAAGATCGCTCTGCCATTTTCTTTTTCACTTCTTTGATTTCATCTTCTGTCAGTCCTACCTTAATTCCACATTCATGCACAAGGTTGCCAACTTTCCTTTTCCTCAGACCTCTGGTCTATTCCTCTCTCACCTTAGCATATTTCTCCTCATAAGTTCCTCCTCTTTCTTCTAATGTATCATTCTCAAATGCAAGAACATGTTCAACTTGCATATTAAGTACCTCTGAACTTACCTCATTTCCCATAAGATAACACCATTTCTTCCTTGGTGTGAATGCCTCAAAGCATAGACAATCAATTTCAACCATGAAACAAATTATATCTTTTTATTTCTCAACTATGTCATCAGGTAACCTATATCTGTCGTTCATCTGCCTCTGAAGGATTTTTATTATTCCAAATAATTCACCATCAACCCATGTTCTATTCTATCTTCTATAACTCAGTGTGATCTAAATACCAGTAGGTATCCCTCATTTCCAACCACTAGGCTGCATACCTGGAAATTTGTGTTCAATGTGGATAAACATATGTACTAATAGTGACCCAAATATGAAGGTCTTTGTTCTGTCTTTCTTTACTAGTTTTACATTCTCAAGAAATCACTGTGCCAATATAACTTTCCATAGGTTATATTTTACATTTTCTTTTACTATTCTCCATGCCATCATGATAAATCCTGCAGATATTGAGTTAGGTCTACTTTTGTAGTAGAATTTATAGCCAAGTATCATAGCAATTAGTCTCACATATTGTTGAAAGATGTCATTCACAGTCATTGCTTGCCTGCCCCATTTGGAGTGAGTTAGGGTTTCAACTTGTTTCTTCACATGTTTCTCTGCAAAAGGAATGATTCTTGTATTTCCCAATCCATTAATCTCATGAATTAAATCACTGCAAATCTTCACAGGTTGCTCACCTATCCAAATGAATTGATCATGTACTCTACTCAATAATATCTTGAACCATTCTTCTTCGTTGAATTCACCCAAGTCTAGAATTTTCATAATACTCAAATGATCAATGTGTTTGAACTCATCTCTCATGATTCCTTTATCAGTCATATACTCCATCTCAATACAAATATCATTAGTGCCTAGTATATCATACTTACAATGAATGTAAGCCCTAATATATTCTACGTGTAGAACTTCGTAGGGTGTCCGGTAAAATGCTCCTTTTGGGTCTTCTTCACAAGACTTGAACATATGTTTCTTAAACTTATACCTATCTTGATCTACAAAATCATAAGTAATAGGTGAATACATAGCTAGATGATGTAAATACCTCTTTCACGCTAAATTCTGAGTTTTTCGCTTCAATCGATCACGCAGGGAAAATGTAGGAAAGACTGAATCTCTCTAGTCTCTGATCTCCTTAGGTCACTCTTCATCAAATGGTGAAGAAATAGATCTTTATATGGTGCTTTATACAATGTTTAAGTTATAAAATTTCACTTTACCCAATACTATCCAGTCAGCTGTAGATCTCGCGATCAAAATATATGCGTCGGTTGAAGTTGCGCTCTTAACTATATACTCCATGATGTCGGCCATGTTCATACCTAATCTTGCATGATCTCAATCCACACATTACAGGATAGGATATAATCTGATGTCTTTATCCAATGCTCCCCCTAAGGCCATGATCGACTAATTAGGTCGATTCTTCTTTACTTCCATCAGGCGAAGATCCAGTAGCATCTACTGTGGTGCAGGAGCACCAAGGCCAAGGACAAAGGCCTAAGAGGATACTAGTGTCACTGAATAGATCCTAGGGGGGAGAAAAGGATAAACATGACCATGTTGGGTCATTTGATATAATAAGACCATATAATGGTCCTTAAATTTGTTTTGATTATGTTTGAATCATTTTTGTAATGAGATTTATAATGTAAGCCTTAATGGNATTTTGAGAGTTAGAATGTACCTAGGGGTCACTTGGAGATTCTAAGGTTGATGAAATTTTTAATGACCTATAAAGGTCCTAATAAATTTAATATGGCCAATAAAGCCATTAAAAATGATGTAATGCACTAAAAGTGCCCAAATGATGTAATTTACCTAAAAATGGCAAAATAAGTCTAAAAGGCTCATGAGAGGGTCTTAGAGTGGTTTAGGGGGTTTAAGATATTAGGATAGATTCCTAAGAACCTTTAAAAGGTTAATAAATGCCTAAAGAATGTAAGTTGTTGAAGTTGACAACCATGTTGTCAACTAGACAACAAAAATAAACAAAAACTAATGTTGACAGTCATAAAACTAACTGTAACCGGTTTGTAAGTGGTTAACTGATTGGGGGAATAGTCTATTTTTCCTTGTGAGTGCATTATTTTGAGAGGATAGGAGTGTAGGGAAGTTTAGTGGTGTTTTTTGGGTCGAAAATACATTTGTAATGGAGTTTTATTCAATAAAATTTTAATTTGTTGCAAACTGTCCACTCTTTGTCGTGAGGGAACAACCCTTGCTTTGTGTTGCTAAGTTTCTTATTTGGATGAAAAATTGATTGGGAATGATCTGAAATACATATGGTTTGATTTGTTGAACATTTCCATGCATATTATAGTGTTTTTTTGAATTTTTGAAGCAAGGAAAGCAATCAGATTTCTGACTGTTCCTAGACAGATTTTTGGGGTGCAAGCAACAATTTCTTTTGAAGTTTCAATGAATGTATAGAATCCCCCACTTACTATGGTTAATGTGACTATGGTGAGAGTCCATTAAATTTATTATATGTTCCATCACGTGGTTGTATGCAGGGTTATGCAAGAGGATGAAGATAGAGGTCTCTGATTGAGACAAAGTGCTGATTGGGGTTACATGGTGGTTGGACTAGTCAAGGTCTGGAGATTCCACCCACATGAGGGCCACATTTTATGGCATATAATGTCATGTTAGGACCATGTAATGGTTTTTGATCCATTGACAAGATCTGGAAGTGATTGGAGTGGTCATTTTGGTAAAGTCTTGGGCTTATGCACCTAGGAAGGAGGGTTTGATGGTTGGGTGAGTAGAACTTGATGGTATCTCCTTTGAATGTGAAAATACATTGATTTGGATGGTTCTAAAACTATTTTTTTGGGTTAGAAGGTTTGGGGATATGATCTCTTAGTACGTGCTTTGTAAATGGAGGGCTAATAGGAGGGCTAATTAGAGAGCACCATCAATTGTTTGGATATTTTTTCCAAAGGAGTAGCATGAACCCTTGAAGTATGTTATGTAACTTTGAAAAGAGTATCCAGATATGTTTTTATATTTCTAAGTGTTTTAGGAAAATTTGGAGAAATCCTTGAAAAACCGAACTGGCAGGGCTACTAGAGAAATAGGCCTAGTGAGCAATCGGTAAGGGATAGTTTGTTGATCAGATTGCTTGGATGAATCCATTGGATGGATTGAGGGACATTGGGATTATTTCAAAGATGTAGAACCTATGGTGGCATAAGGATTTGGTGTGCACTTTGATAGGTTATGGAGTTGGCTTGGATCAGGGAGAGTGATCCTATGAAGATGCTTGGTTGATGTTGTGAGAACACTATAGAAGTCCCTCTTGTTATCTATTGTCTCACCCCGAACCAATGTCTCAATTTTTTATTTGATCTTCCATATCTTACCATTGTTTTTATCTTCTGCTTTCTTAAAACGACTATCAAAATAATTCTTTAAATCTACAACACTCTTACCAATATCATTTCCATTCTTCTATGAGTTCATAGGAGGTGGTACTCTTCTATTGTTTGCTCCATTATACCTGCAAAAATTCACTATATGACCTGGATTATTGCATTTGTAACATATAGGAGGTCTTCTTTCCTGATTTATTTGCAACTTACAATACTTCACATTGTGTTTAATGTTACTACATTTGTAGCATGTAGGTTTCACTATAGGTTCTCTTCCATTGTCTTGTCTATATCCAGATTGATTAGGTTTCTTGCATTCTGATTTCTTGTGCCCATATCCATTTCAATTAAAACAATAGCCATAAAAGGTCTTAAAAGGGGCATTACCTCTATAGTCTCTTTTCATGTGTCCAAACTTGTTACAACCAAAGCATCTACCTCTAAAAGGTCTGATTTGCTCTCTAGGTTCTTCAATAGTAGGTCTTTCAGCATCAATCTTTGCATCAGATTTCTCTTCCTGATTCTTTGAGCATTTAGCTTCATTGAAGCCAATACCATTCATATCACCTTTATTTTTCATCTGTCTCTTTGTTCATCGATCAAATCACTGCTAGTGTGAAGTTTCTCAATGTGTTTCTTTGCCTCAGTAAGTTCACCTTTTATAATCTGATTGTATTTCTCTAGTTCTAGATGCTTTTTCTTGTAGTTTTCAGCCTCATTCTTCATTTGTTCTAATGCACTATTCAAGGTTTCTCCAGTCTTCTTCTTAGCATCCTTTTTTAACTGTATCTCTTTAGTCATAGCCTCATTCTCAAGTTTCAAGGTTTCATTTTCTTCTTCAAGTTGTTTCATCTGATCTGAATTATCTTTGTCTGAATCTTATTTTATCTAAACCACAAGATCATGTCTCTAAATTCTGGAAAGTTTAAGCTATTCTCTGAGTTTCTTTATAAATTTCTCAGCTCTTCGCATGTTGAATCTCAATTCTCTATTCTCTGCTTTTGCTTTATCAAGATCTTTAAGCGCAACATCAAAGTTCTCTTGCAAAATGTCCAAATCCATTATGATCTCCCTTAAGCTGTTAGACTTTCTCTCCAAGGGCCAAAAGCTCTGATACCAATTGTTAGGATTAGGCACTAGTAAATTTTGACGAGAATTAGTCAAATTTTCTACAACAATTGGTCGAATAAGCGATTAAAACTGTCGTCGATCTTTTTTCGTCAAATTTTCTACATGGTAAATAATAGTCAAAATTTTGACCCCATAACTGGTCGAATTATCGACTGCAACAATCCCTTGTGACTGGAAGAATAAGATGTCACGCAATTGGTGTAAACGTCAAAATTGAGACCATTGTGTCGTCAAATTATCCACCTAAATTCGTCGAATCGAGCGTCAAAGGTATAGCATCCTGGTCAATTTAGTCCATTTTGTCGTCGAATTATCCACCCAAATTCGTCGAAAGAACCATCGATTGTATAGCATCCTGGTCAAATTTAGTACTGTGTAAAGGATGAAATTTCGACCAATACTAACTTTTGTTTAAAAAAAAATGTGACACCATTTTCAATATATTTCTACTTTTAGTTGAATATATTGCTTGTCTATAATTAGTATGCATATATGAATCTACAAAGCTTTGATTTAGCTATTTTCTTCTATTTAGCACAATTAGATTATTTTTCAAGTAGGCCCACTTGAAATACATGTCCCTACTCTTTTTTTTCATGTTAGCATAGATAATTAAATTTTATAGTCAGT
>MU228122.1:141723-164099 GCA_018584345.1 Thuja plicata | reverse complement strand
CACACATTAACATGATGCCCTAGTTCACTAACACAACAATAGAGCATGGAGTGATGAATATCACAATAAGATGTGCCCTCGAAATGCAGAGGAGATAACACAATCCCTACCTCAATGAGCTTCTATTTGATAAGGAGAGGAAAAGCCAAGTTTCCTGCAAAACAAAGCTTGAAGATCAAACGCCCAAGTCCAGATAAAAACTATAGCCCCTATACACAGTGCCAAATTTGAAATGGCATGTGGTTTCACACGCTGGATGATGTAGTTTCACACGCTGCCCCTTGAAAAATTTTGCCGTGACTGCAGCCCCTATACACAGTACCGAATTTGAAATGGCTCATGTGGTTTCAAGCTCAAAGATAATGTGGTTTCATGCGCTGCCCCTTTGAAATTTTTTGTCGTGATGATAATGAAATGAGAAATAAATTCCTTTTTGTTAAAAAGTTATACCCGTGTTAGTCAAAATTTTGACCTACATGGTATTGGTCAAACTTTCAACTAACACGGGCATGGTTTTAAAAAAAATTAAAGTTTTCCTTCTATAATCGACCAACCAAAATATTTTGGTTTCATGGTCAAAAAATTTGGTAGAAAAACTAGGTGAAATGTACTAGTGAGGTAATACTAAGGGGGGGGGGGGGGGGGGGGGGGGGGAANGGGGGTGAATCAATATTACAACACTTATTAAAAATTTTCAACCAATTAAACATTAACCATATACTTGCAGAAATGAAAAGAACATAAGAAAACAACACAGTACTCATAACACCATAATTTTGTTGTCGAGGAAACCTTGGCCAAGGGAAAATCCCGTGGGGATGGTACCCACAAGCATGCACTAAAGTATAGTGTCCTTGTTAGGAGACCTAGCCCTATTAGGAGCTGAATATTACATAGTACATTTCCTTGTTAAAGGAATTACAACCATGTTAAAGGTATACAACACTTTGTTAGGGGCCAACTGAGCTTATAACTCTTACAATGTAATT
The DNA here is from genome assembly GCA_018584345.1 of Thuja plicata. NCBI lineage: Eukaryota > Viridiplantae > Streptophyta > Pinopsida > Cupressales > Cupressaceae > Thuja > Thuja plicata. Next base: position 163,110 of record MU228122.1, on the reverse strand, counting down.
ATGTTAGAAAATGTTCTTAGTAATGAATGAAACAAGCATCTCTAATGCTTAGATAGTTCCTGTCATATCTCATTAATGATCTTTGTCATCCTCTTCTCTGCAATTCACATATAATCCATCCAATAATCTCACATATATCTATATCTTCGCTCAACAAAAAGTTCTCCACACACACACACACACACACACATATTATATATATCGTATCTCTTAACTAAGTCCACTCTCTTAACCAAATATTACATAGTTGGATCTCAATACAAAATAAATTTAATAAAACAAATATCCAATGAAAATTTGGTGCTCTTACACAATCAAAGTGTAGGTTATCAACAACCATAATCCAACTCTGATTGCCTGGATTCCATGCTATACTCTCTAAATCATCGCTTCTATCCAACTGCTCTGTATCACTGTTCTACTGCTGTTTGTCTGTCTTCAAATCTCTCTAACTTGTTGTAAATTTTAAAAAAAAAAAAAAAAATCTTAGATGGAGGTCACATATACCTCATACTATCTTCTTCTAATCCTTCTTTCCCTAATTCATTGATCTCAATCTTTGATACCCAAAATACCTCTATAAGTCTGCTTCTGTACTTAGTCAATTTTAGAGTCATAAAAACTTAACTTCATAGGAATTGATCTGTAACCCAAATGTGTTGCCATAAATGACAACCAAAAAGTGGATCTCACCATGAAAAATAGATCACTTGCCAATAATTCAATCATCAATCCACCAATTTGTGTTCTTGTGATGAATAACCCATAGTTTATCCCTATGTCCTAATTGAATAATTAAATTGACTTTATTAATTCTCTCTTTCCTATCTCTCCTATAATTAATTAATTGGTCACCTTTTTTGAATTATGGGATTTTATAATTCCTAAATTCCTAATTTCTAATTTGGGGGGAATAGTGAGTTTTTAAAATTCAAAATTCTAACTCTTACACCCTCCCCTTAATTGTGCTTTTATCCCTAAAATTATGCTTCATTTCTTCCATCTTTCCCTTCACATTTTCTCCCCTAATTGTGCTTCTACTTTCCTAATTTTCCTCCATCTTTCCCTTCCATATTTCTACTAATTATGCATTCCCTTTTGTGCATTCAATTTTTCATAATTATGACAATCTTCTAATTTGCACACCTATTTGTCATTTCTACAATTTGGCTCTCTCATCCTATAAATTGAGATCCATTTTCTCAATCAAACTAACCAAACTCCTAGTACTCTCATGATCATCATTTTTATTTCAATTTTTAGTGCATTTGTTGTCAAAATCAAGAGAAACATCATTCCATTTTAATGGAGAAGAAAGGAGAACATTAGAGCTTCACTTAAAGGGGGCGTTGTTTAGTTTAATGTTATTTCTTTATGCACCTTCATTTCAATGGCTTTAATGGCATATTAGATTAGGTTTGCATTATGTTTTGAGGTTTTTTGGTTGCCTCATTTATGCTCTCTAAAGCCTTTTTATGGTATTAAATTTGGTGAACCCGACGTGAAACATGATAACTAACTAATTTTTGGTGTTTTTGATGTGTTTGCAGGCCTTGAAAGAAAGTTGCACACTTGGTTCTAGATTTTGTGCACTTGGTTGGGTTTCCTGCACACTTGGCTCTATGATCAGTGCACTTGGTGCTGAGAGTTATGTACTTGGTCATGATTGTTGTGTAGTTGGTCATGATAACTGCGCACTTGGTGTTTTGGGTTTCTATGTTAGGGTTTAGGATTTAGATATGCATTTTAATGCTTTCTAACTCTATTTCCTTCTATTTAAAGGCTAAAATGAACCCTTGTAGGCCTAAATGAGCCCTAATTTGGTCAATTAATCTCACGTTTGGATTTGGGTACCTAAAAAGAACTTTACATTTAGTTTGGTGCTTTTAAAATGAATCTCACATAGTTAGGGTTTCAATTTCAAGCTCATCAATTCAAGTTGCTTTCAAATCAATTCAAGTGCACACATAGTCTAATTAGGGGTTTAAAATTGAGCTAAATCCACTTTAAATCATTTCATTTGATGGTTAAAATGAGTCTGAATATCACACCTAGATGGCTATAAGTGATTTTTTTTTCAAAATCATCAAATTATGCAAGTCCCAAGTTAATTTTGTTGTCTAATTAGGGTTATGCACACTTGGTCTCACTTTTTGTGGAGTTGGTTAGGTTTTCTATGTAGTTGGTCTTTGTTTCTGTGCAGTTGGTCAAGGTACTATGCAATTGGTAAATTTGGTCATTTTGATGTTGTGTTCTGAGTTTTTGTATTTCCAATTCTACTTCTGCACTTGATATGCATGATTTATGTGTTAATTATGATCTCTGCAGCATTTTGGCAATCAAAGGATGAAGAATGAATGATAAAATGCTAATGTGTTTGATGCATTATGCTTGACTAAGACCTTGTGTGTCTTCCTAAACTTTCACGTCTACTTTTGGTAGTTAGTGAACACTTCAATTTGGTGTTAAAATGAACAAATTTATTTATGTGTTTGAAGTGCTTTTAGATTTTTGGCCTTAGGTTGAATGGACGTATCCTCTCCCCTCACCTTTGCAGATCTTGGGTGAAGAGAAATTCATTCAATCTTTTAGAGGGCCTACCTCCCAAGTGCTTTAGTATAACCGGTGAGAGGGAATGACCCGAGTGGGAACAAGGAAAATCCAGCCTCTCCCAACCCACTATAATAAAATACCTCCTTGAAATGAAAAATTTGGAGTCCTAAGATTGCTTGTGCATGGTATTCGTGGGACTATAGGTCTCAATAGTGCTTGTGCTACCATGTTGCATTGTATGATTCACAAGTTATCTTTAGAATGGATTCCTTGAATAAACACCTTTGTTGTAATGGCCCAAATAAAAGCTTTCTATTCACTGATGCAAGGTGTCACCCAGCTCACAAAGACATCCCACACTTTCACAGCTCTTATTAGAGACAACGGTCCCTTAGGAAGTGGTGACCCATGGGATTCAAAGCATAGTGTGCCTGAGATGTGAGTGCACTATAAGGGGAAGCCTATACCTCCAAGCTTCTAGGTTGTCCACCCTGAGTAAGTGCGAATGAACTTTGTTCAAGTGGGAATCCAGTGAATATTGTCTTTGCCAGCCTAGGTTGTGGTGTGATTGTTTACTTTTTTTTTACAACAACCAATTTTTCTAATGTGTCTTGCATGAGTGTTCAAATTTCAAACATTTCAAAGACCTTAAAAAAAATTCAAAACACTTGCAAAACATTCAAAACCTTGTCAAAAAAATTCTAAGACATTAAAAAGCATTTAAAAACCTTGAAATAGACTTTGAAAAACATGGAGTTTTAAAATATCTTGCCTTGGAGCCTTGTTGTAATCTTAGGTTATCATTTGCATTTTAGAACTTGCATTTAGATTTCATATTCAATAATTTTCCTTGTGCATATTACATAACACCTTTTTCATATTACCTTTAGCATCCTCATTATCAACCTCTTAGAATCCTCAAAATGTTGGAATTGCATATCTCCCTTGCATATAGAACCTTTCAAAACTTTGCAAAAATCCCAATCTTAGATTCTTTCCTCATGTTATTGAAAACAAGATCTTGACTTGGTCCCTTTGTCCCTTTATCCTATTTGTCCCTCTATCATTTGCTCAAATTACATCTTTGTCATGGTGGATCTGACTTAGTCCCTTTTACCCAATTATATTTGTCCCTTTGATCCCTTGTAAGTCAAGGTCCCTATTCAATTTCCTAGGGTTATACTCTAGGTTTGAATTTTCCAAAGTTTTTTTCAAAGTAAAAAATCCCAAAAATACAGTTGCATAAGCCTTATATTGCTTTGTTATTCTAAAGCTTATCCTAGTTTGCATGCTCATTCAAAAATCCCAAAATCCAAAAAACATTTGCATTTTTATATCCCCTAAGTTGCACATCATTTCAAAAGCCTTTGCATACCTTAAGTTGCATTCTCATTCCAAATTCTCCTAAAAATCCAAAACAAAGTTGCATTGTGCATTCTCTGAGGCTTAGTTGCATTTAGACATCATGTCGATTGTAACAAGGTCCTAAAGACAATATTCCTATCAACCCATGTACATTTCAAGTGAGAATATGCAATCCCACTTTGACCCAAGACAAGGTGAACCATTTCAAACACAAAGTTTTGATCCAAACATGACATACCTTTCAAATGATAACACAAACACCCTATGAAGGTATACTTTTTAAACAACAATTTTTGGCCAAAACATGATGTACACCTCAAACAAAGTAACCCAAACATATTTTGAACCAAGAAAAATATAGCATTAAAATAATCTAACAATCAATCACATCACTCCCACACATACTTGATCTAAAAATTGCAAGCAAAATTGGCTAAAGAAAAGAAAATCTTGGAAGAGAGTGTAGAAAATATGATAAAGAATAGAACGGAGATGACCAAACTCCTTAGATGTCCAAATGAACATTTTGGTGAAATTGACATACAATCTCTCATTGAAAATTCAAACATACCAAAACTTATTTAACAACTAAATGAGGCAAATGAAAAATTCAACCAAACCCAAATCAATCACATTCAAGAGAAAACTTTCAACCAGAGCGTGGCATAGTTCAACTTGATCCACCACCTAATTACAAACTAGTATTCATTCCAATACAATTAAGTGTCCCTCAATAAATTTCATAACCATTTGTGCCAATAATGCAAAGAAGTCAATCAAGGTCACCAACAATTTTGCATTCATGCAAATTGCATGTTAATAAACCCCCTCTTATGTCCTCAAATCAAACATTTTTTTCTCAAACAAGGGAAAATTCAAACATGTGATCTTTTGGGCATAAACCAAGCATGATCAATTAGCAACCTTTTCTCGAACATGTTCAACCTAAAAAAGTTGTACAACATGTAAATATTGATGTGGTATCACCAGCAAGATTGCCCAAGCAACGAAAGTTCAAATCTAAAGTTTTAAAGAATTTGCTTCAAAAAATTGGATCCTATATATGAAGAGGATGAAATAAATAGTTCACCCATGTCTAGCAATGTCTCATCCCAAAAAAATCACATGGATGACACACCTATTTCCTATCAAGGCATTGAACTTCAAAAAACATCCATGTCTCCCACAATTCCTCCATCTCCTAAACCTTCATAAGAGAAATTTACTCCATCTCCCTCAAGTTGCATATCCAATGATGCAACTTTTCAAGGGATACCCATAGAATAAATCCAAGCTAGTCCTATTCATAATCCAAGTCTCTTCTGTGTTGCGCAAATTCTATAGCCAATGCAACCACATGCTCCCATTCAAGAGAGTTACTTTAAAATTCCTTCTCCTTCATGACAAAACATTTACCCCTTTTCAAAATCCCCCATGCATATTCAAAACCATTCCCCATGTCAAGAGGATGATCCAAAGCATGAAAAAACATGTCCTAAAGCAAATCAAGACCAAGATCATATCAATGAAGAATCCCCTCCAACCACTGACCAAAATCCCATTTTACTTGAACCTCATGATGATCCCACTATCCTTATCCCCACTATCCAAGATGATCTCACTATCCCTATCCCTACTATCCAAGATGATCCCCTTCCATCTCAAGACCAAAATTTCCTTCCAAGTCCCAATGACCTTCCACTTCCTAAGCAAGATCATGACCTCCCTTTATTTCTTCCCATGATCTCATCCCAAGTCAAGATCAAAGTGTCCCTTCACCTTCATGTCCTTCACAAGATCACATCACACCTCTAGATCTTCAAAAAGACCCCATTATCCCTCCATATCCTCCAAAAGATCCCTCATCCCTTCATTTCCTTGTCCTACTCCTCCAGATCCCCCACAAGATCTTATTCTGTCAAATGATCCTATCATTGCTCCTAGTTCATTGCAGTATCCCATTGTTCCTCCTAACCCCCCTTGTGATTTGAGCACATTTATGCAAGTTATTCATGAACCCCATACAAGTGAAATGAGTTACTCTTCTTCCATCCAGTCTAATCCACTTCAGGATCCTATGAGTCCTTCCATATAATATCTAGCTAATAATGGACTCAGATATTGTAGCAAGTATCCCCCTAGTCAAAGCAAGCATTATCAAGTGAAAGGGTTAGACATCTATGCAAAAGGTATATTAGACCCCTTCCATGTCAAAGAAAATTTTGATGGCCATGGTCTTAATAACAAATATCAATCTCGAGGCATTGGTATCCGTTCAAAATCCAAGTCCAAAAATATACCTCCCCCTTAAACCCTTCCATCCATTCTAGGTCCATATATTCCTCCACCCAATAGCTCACAACCCATTTACGCTTTCCCAAAATGCAAGTCAACAAAGGAACACATCTATGAGAACCTTCCATCCATCCAAAATGGCTCCATACAATTCCTATATGTAGTCCGTAAACTTGTAATTCACAAACTTGCATGAAACATTAGTTTAACATAATTTTCAATCAATTTTGAAAATGAAAGAAAAATAAGAGCATCTCATGGATCTCTAGCTAGAAGGACTAAAAGAATCCTCTCAGCTGCAAAGTATCCTAAATTGACAACCCCTAGAACAAGAATTATGCTAAGAATGATGAAAAAGATGAAAATGTATACAAATTAAGATGAATTGACATTTTCTATTGCTCAAAATCTATTTAAACATGGATGAATTTGTCATTATGATGATACTAATCAAGAATGCTTTAATGCTAAATGCTCAATGTTATGCTCAATTCAACAAAATATAAATTTTTTTTGGTCGGTAATAGTTTTTTTTATTAATATATAAAGAGAGAGTTTACAATGTATTTGCTATTAAAATATTTTAATAGCCCCCCAATACAAGATTTCAAAACATCATCCTTAATCCCCTTTTAACCCAAAAAAGATGACATGCAATTATAACATGTTGCATGATGTCATCATTACAACTTTCAAAATAGACAAATCTGCTTGAATTTACGATAGCCCACGAAAGCCATAAACCCTAAAAAAACCATCATTCAAACCTGACCTTTTGCTTTCCATCTGATCATCATCGTTGTCGAGGGAACCAGGTTTGTTTTCTATTCCACATTGCATAGTTGTAGAACATGATGCTGCACCAATGTGGTTTCACAAAACACCATAAAAAGTGAATTGCTCTAAATTCCAAGTAAATTATTACTCTAAATGTGAATTGGTAAGTTTACAATATGAAATTTATTCTATTTATAGGAAATCCCAAGGGTAGGGGGGTGAGTTTGATTACCATGGTCAAATTAGGGTTGAGGTTAAGGTTGAGTGACGAGTTTCAAATAGGGGGACAAGATGAAAAAATGAGTGATGAGGATAGAAGAGGCTAAATGAGTGGCTAAGATATCAAATCCTTGGAGTGATCCATGTGCTCTCAATCCTCTCTTCTAATTGGCTAATTGATTTTTTATCCCCTTTGTTGAATTTAGGAATGAATTAATTTAAACAATTAATTAAATTAGCCATGTAAGAGAATTATATGGGTTGCATTTGATTTATTTAATTAAACTATATAACTAATTAATTAAATCAATTGCATAGTTTAATTAATCCCTTTTGGCTTAAATTTAATTAATTAATGGCTTTGTTAATTAATTCATGATGTTGACTTTATTTGACCACTTTGACTTTGATTGACCAATTTAGGGTGTCTACAAATGCCCCTCTTTGAATCAGTGTGCGATGTGCACTGGTTCAAAGAATACCTGATGTTTGATGTTTGATACTGATTTGATGTCCGATCTGATGTGATACTGATGATGATGTTTTGATGTGAGTCCCTCATATGATGATTCTGATATGATGCTAGTATGACACTGATGTCATTTCTCTAATAATGTGATACCTCTTTTGTGAAAATTGATCCATTTTGATACCCTGATGTAAAAAACAAAATTTGATGTACGATGTCCCTAATTTTAACAAGTGCCCCGATTCGCCAAACTATGCACTCTAGTGCCAATATGCCCCCTCAAGATTAAAATCAAGATGATTTTGCAAGCATTGGTGCTAAGGAAAATTATTTATTGTGATTGCAAAAATGCGACTAAAGTCAACCATGTCTATTTAAATCCCGAAAAAATATAAATTTTGAATATGAGAAAAATACATCAAAATACCCTCTGTTTACAAAAAATGGCTTTGAAAAGGTAAGTAATGAATTTTGAGGTTTATTTTGCAACTTGCTGAATTTGAGTAATTTTGTGGTGCAAAGTGAATTTGAATATGAGAATGGTGGTTCATATGGCAGATCACTGGTTCAAGAGGGTGTGTGAGTACCAAAGACCCTACGAGTATGACCCCCCGATATGTGTCATAAAAATCCATGTTTGTTGCATAATTTTTTTTCCTTGAAAAAAAAACTAGGGTTTTGAAAATAAAATATTAAAATTTTCATGAGTTTATGAAAAAATTCTTTAAAATCGTGTTTTTATGGAATAAAATGGTGAAATTTTTGATGAGTTTTTGAAAATTAAAAAAAATGTTAAAAAAACCATGTGTTTGATTGGTTTGGAGCTAGTTGTGAGCACGCTCAGGAGAGCTCGCTCGCACTGAGGTGAGAAAAGCTCACACTTGGGTGAGCGGAGCTCACGCTCGGGCGAGCAAAGCTTGCACCCGAGTGAGCTGAGCTTGCCTGCAGGAAGCAAGCTCTGGGGAGGTAAGGAGATGGGGGGTTTGAAATTTTTTTTGTTTTATTTATTTATTTTTTGAATTTTTTTATTTTGATATTTTTTGTATTTTTTTATTTTCTCACAATTTTTTGATGTGATTGTTGATTTGTCGACAATTTTTGATATGATTATTGATTTGTCGATATTTTTTATTTTTGTCAAATATTTTTGACTTTTTGATTGTGACTTTGATTATCGTGTCCCTTTTTTAGAAAAAGTTTATTGATGAAGTATGAAAGTGTCATGTTTTACCCTAAGGTGTGTAATGCTGCCTTGATTTGCGTGATGAATGTGGTTTGTCTTTAGAGGTGTGATGTTTGTTTTACCCCAAAGATGTTGATTTCTATCAAAATTTGAGTGAACAGATATAAGGTCCACATGTGAGAATGTGAGAATTGTGTCAGTCAATATATAAGATAATTGATAATAGATCAATGTTGTGTTGATGTCAACTCAACATGATAGGATAGATGATGATTTTTTTTGTCCTTACGATATAGAGGTGCAAAAAATTTGATGCGCTCATCGATATCCTATAAATCTCATATGAGCAAGTAGATAGTAGAATATGATTGACTTGAGATAATTGATCTGATATGGATGTTTGATGTATGACTATAACAGGTTCAGCTAGATAAGTGAAATATGAGGGTGGCCTACCCTAAACCATTAGCCTTGATTGCATGGTTATCCCTAGAGGACCGATGCATATTTAGATGATGTGGATTGGGATATCTGTTGAGTATTCTCCAGATTCAGTTGAATCGGGTATTCTTAACAACAGTTGCAGAGAGGTGACACAATGAACACAATACCTTTCACTTACCTACAAGAGAGATGATGATTACTCCTAAGGATGTATACCATATTTTGCAGATCACAGTTATGGGAGAATTAGTGCACTTTGATCCTTTTGATGATGGATCCACAAAATGATGAGTGTTTGAGGATGATCAGATCAGATGATACACAGTGACCTGGGAAACTATGATGAGGAGACATTATGCCCCACTCCCCACATTTTTATCACCATTGATTGGAGGATTCCTCATGCTTGGCCAAAAATCTCATGGATTTCATATTGGTTGGGGTCGATTATTGGAGGACACGCTTAAAAGACCATGACATTTTTCTTGGGGTACATGCATTCTAGCACATTTGTATCATGAGCTTCATTAGGTGGTATATGAGTGTGCAATAGCTTTATTAGCTGGTGATATAGTTTTACAAATTTGGGTATGGGATAATCTTCCACTGACCTGACCAATTGCTGAGAGAGTATGAGAGGAGGGTCAACCCTTAATCTACATATATAGTGGTTTGATTATCCAGCCAAACCTGGGCAAGTTAGAGTATTGGAGGTGACATATTGATGATCTAGATACTGTCTATTGGAGGCCTTATTTGGGATGTGAGGAGTGGTGCGAGGATTTTTGAGAGGTCTTATATATGTTCACATCAATATGGTTGCTTGGTTGCACACCTTACATTATTGAGAGATTTATCATTACCAGAGTATGGTGACAATTTGGACAGACTCAAGGTTTTCCCCATGGATTAGATATGTATTCACATACTCAGAAGGAGAAACCTGCTTGGAGACCATGTGCATTATGTGAGGTAGTTAAAGATGAGTTTCACACACTAGTACCAATTTCTTGGGATTATCGGGAGGATGCAGGTGTGACTGAGGAGTATACACGGTGGTTTTTAGCACATCTATTCCCATGATTTTCTTCACCAGATGAGATAGTGCCTCCCTTGGAGAGTGATGATGATGATAAGGACCAACCTCAATGACCAATGAGATATGGAGGATGATAGAGAGATCGCCTAAATGAGGAGGACGAAGGATCTGATGATATCCCAGTTAGAGCAGTGAGAGGGAGAGGTGGTAGAGTTATTGGTCAAGAATTTGGTAGTGATGATGATGATCATGGAGGAGATGATGGTAGTCACAGGAGATGATAGTGATCATGGAGAGGATGATAGTGATCATGGAGAGAATAATAGTGATCATGATGAAGATTTTTTAGAGAGGAGGAGATTATTATTTCTAGATCAGGGACACGTAGCTCATAGAGCTAGGTCAGGTATAGTACAGGATCCAAGATGGGCTATGTAGAGAGCTATTCCAGGTCAGGATATACAAAGGCTACGTTGGGAGTTGGTTATAGCATAGACATACATCATATTATTACATAGACAGATTCAAAGACTTGAGGATTAGTTAGCTTCTACCAGGTCACAGGGATATCATGACATTCATACCATGGAGATAGAGTTAGTAGTTACTAGGTCACAAAGAGATAATGTTATTCAATAGTGAGGAGTAGCAGAGGATATAGCCCAATGGTTAGAGAAGGTGGCTAGAGATGCTACGAATAGAAATACCATGTTAGACTTCTGAGAGGAGATTAGGAGAGGTGATTTCTACCGTACTTTATATCATGAGTTATAGCCAGCAAGTCAGAGTGCTCATTCTTATGAACATAGTATCAGAGGTGGTGCCTCATGACAAGTTGAGAGTAGAGGAGTATTAGGTCCATCTCCTAGACCTCTGAGGGGACCATAGGTAGGGATAGGTGATGGTGTAGGACCATCCCCTGGTGTAGGTATAGGTGAAGGTACATGTGGCAATATTTTGATGGGTCGCTCGATAGAGTCAGGAGGTAGTCATGGTTAGATCTTCATGATTATATATGACTTGTGATGATGACATATGTATCATCTGTGATGATGTACTTTGATATATCTTGATGTGTACCATTGTGATGTAGACACTTATGATTTTGGACATTGGTGAGACCTTACCCCTTCCTTTTGATGATGTGCTTCTTTGATTTCATTATATGTGGAATTTATGAGTTTGATGATTTATGATGATGCCATGAGACATTTGATGGATGAAGTTTATATGATTCTATATATATGCATGTTTTTGTGATTTTTTTAATGCAGGATGTATAAATGCATATACTGTACATTTAATGTTTATGTATGTATGCCCTAAAAATATGGAAAATCATGTTTTATCTTTCTATGGATGCAATATATGAATGTTATGATTCTAGGTGATAATGAAATGCTCCATGTATATGATTATGATTTATAATGATGTAATGTTGATAAATAATGTTAATGAATCTTATGAATTTGGTGATATGTAATGTAAATAAATGAGGATAAATAATGCATATAAATGTTAAGTATAATGATAAATTAATGGTGAATGAAATGATCCTAAAGATGCAAGTGTTCCTAAATGTATATGAAATGGCCCTAATTGATGTAATTTGGAGATATAAATGAGATGTATTGTTTTTTATAAAGTCCCACATATTCCATCTAAAGAAGAATTTGTGATGCTTTGACTTGGATGTTTGACCCCCCTTACCTTGAGAAATTACATAATGCAATATTTAATCTAACATGAATGCAATATGCAAATGCAACTTAAAACTTTTGTCACTTTTTAATGGATCTCTATTTTTGCAAGTATCATAATTGAGCTTTTTGGTAAATCATTTTGAAACCTATACAACCTTCATTGGTGAAATTTCCAAACCATGATAGTATGAATACCTATTTCATCAGATTCAATGTGATCACTGTCATCATTGAAGTTCTACGACTCATTGAAATCAAAACAACCCTCACTGGTAATATATTCATACAATGAGAATATGAATACCGATTTCATCAATTTCAATGTTGCAAGTGGATTTTGACATTAAGATATGAGAAATCTAAATGGCCAAGGTATCCATTTGCATAAACAAACAAAGGTATTATCCCTATTGATATACAAAGATCCTCGATGATTCTTTGATGATCATGTCATTAGACAAATTTTCATATGTATAGGAATCAACCTTACAAGTTGAAATCTTAAAAAAAATATCATGTCTCCATCATTGCTTATCTAGTTCAAAACATCATTTATTTGCTAAAAATACATGATAAAAAAATTAAGAAACATCTTTGAACTATCTGTTCTATTTATTTGTTGATAATTTTCTTAGAAAAAAATTCCATCCAATTTGGATCCTTTGTTCATATTGTTTGAATTTTGATGGTCCAACTTAGCGTTTGATTGATTAGCATTTGAATTTGACATGAGTCATACATTTGGATTGTGGAAATTTGATATATGTATCAATTTAGAAGTGTCAAAGATTATGATTCTTGATTTTTATGAAGGTATTTGAAATCTTACTTGTGTCTGTTCTCTGATGAGCTCCTAGAATTTGAATTGTCCCCCTAATTGGACAATGATAATGGACCAAGGCAACTTTCAAACACCGTGACTAAGGATTTATGTAAAAATGCAGCTCCAAGAATTTATTATGACTATGTACAAATGATAGAATGCAATGGGGTATATACAAGAATGTGAAAATGTAAATGCAATGAAACTAAGCTTGTCTTAGGAAAAGTAGCACCTATTTACCAGGTTTTCACCACTTGGGGTTTATTGCATTTTTCTCTTTGTTTTGATTTTTTTTTCTACCAAGATGCTTATTGCTAGGTTTTCACCAAGGCACTCTCTCTCTCTCTCTCTCTCTCTCTCTCTCTCTCTCTCTCTCTCTCTCTCTCTCTCTCTCTCTCTCTCTCTCTCTCTCTCTCTCTTTTCTTTTTTCTTTTTTTCAATTTTTTTTAGATTTTTTCAATGTTTTTGGATTTTTCTCATGATCAATTTGAGCTATACTATAGGATGCTCTTCCATATGATATTGTATCCTCTTATACTCTTTCAAGGGATAGTCTTTCATCTGATTTAGGTATAAAACCTCTTTAGGTGTATGTTATTGATGGGTTCCTGAATCTCATCTCCTTCACAATCAGATAATTTGTATGTTCCTTTTCCATAGGATTATATTATTACAAAGGGTCCTAGCCAATTTGCCTCAAATTTCCTCTTATTTTCCCTTTCTGATTGATTTCTTGGATTGTCTCTTAGAACAAGATCACCAATTTGGAAGTCTCAAGGTTTGATCTTTTTGTTATAGTTCTGAGACATTCTCTTTTGGTAAACTTGAAGATGATTATAAGCTTGATGTTGATATTCTTCTTGGAACTGTAGCTCTTCCAATCTAGACACTCTATACTCCTCATCTTTTAGTATTCCATGTAGTGAGACTCTTAAGGATGTAATTTCCACTTCTAGTGGTAAAACTGCTTCACTTCCATACACTAAAGAAAAAGGTGTTGCTCCAATAGATATTTTGATGCTTGTTCTATAAGCCCAAAATGTTGGATTTAACTGTATGCTCTAATCCCTACCTGAATCATCAACTATTTTCTTGAGGATTTTAAGAATGTTCTTATTAGAGGATTTTTCTTATCCATTTCCTTGAGGATAATAGATGGAAGAAAAATGTTGAGTAATATTAAACTTTTCACATAACTCCTTAACATCCTTATTTTTGAATTGTCTACCATTATTTGTGATAAGTGCATGTGGGATACCATATCTGTAAATAACGTGGTTTAGGATGAACATTAAAATTTGTTTTCTAGTTCTAGTTGTTAAGGGTACAACTTCCACCTATTTTGTAAAGTACTCAGTTGCAGTAATAATGTATATGTTCCCATTAGAAGAAGGAGGATATATCATCCCTATCGAATCAAAACCCCATTGATAGAAAGGAAAAGGTGTAGTAAAGGGATGTAATTCATGTGCTGGCACATGTATCAAGTTCCCATGATATTGACACTTTTGACAAACTTTCACAAATTGGCATGCATCTTTTTCCACGGTCAACCAACAATACCCCACCCTAAGAAGTTTCTTTGCTAAGGTAAATCCACTCAAGTGTGACCCACAAATCCCCTCATGAATGTCATATAAAGGAGTTTTAGACTCTTCACTATCTAGAGATCTAAGTAACATTTTGTCAAGACCTTTGTGATAAAATGTGTCAGCAATAAGGGTGAAGCGCGAGGCTTGGCATATAAAGTTTCATTTCTCATTTTGGGTTTGGTCTAAGGCTAAGGTGTTATCCTTAAGATAGGTATAAATTGTAGCATATCAAGTAGAGTCATGACCCACAAGTAGGAAAATGATTTGGGAATCAAGATGGTTATATGCGGGTTTTACCAATTCCTCCACCAAGAACTCGTATCTATCACCTTGGTCATGTACTTGCAATAGTGAGGCTGGTGTTTCCATGACATCAACTAGTTTGTTCTCTGCTCTTGGTATTTTATCGAATGTGATCAAGACAAAATAATTTTTGAAGTCATCAATCATCCTTTTATAAGGCATAAGATTTCCATCTTTAGTTTGGTATTCATCATTAATTTAATTGATGAATAATTGGGAATCTCCATAAATTTGTATCTTTACAATCCTCCATTCCAAATCCATTTTGAGTCCTATCATAAGAGCTTCATACTCTGCTATATTATTGGTGCATAGAAATAGCAATTTGAATGATTTGGGTATTGTACAACCTTGTGGTGTAATGAAGAGAACTCCTATCCTCGAGCCATGTTGAATATAGGATCCATAAAATTACAACTTCCATCTCTTTGGCTCACTAGTAAGGATACTTGCATCTAGAAACTCCATTTGAATAGGTTCTTCACTTGAGAGTGGTGATTCTATTATTTGATCTATAATGACTTGTCCCTTAATAGCTTTACGGTCCACATTCTCAATGTCAAACTCACTCAATACCATGACCCACTTGGCTAGCCTCCATGTGAGAGTTGATTTGCTAAGAAGATATTTGAGTGGATCTATTTTAGCACCGAGCCAAACTTTATGTGCAAACATATAATGTCGAAGCTTTTGAGAGATAAAGATGTATGCTAAGCATGCTCTTTTTCCACCAGTATAATTGAGCTCATATTTGAATAAAGTTCTACTAATATAGTAGATTGCTTTTTCTTTTCCTTTGTCATATTCTTGTACTAATACGATCCCTAATGAATTTTCAATCGTTGATATCTATAAAATTAAAGATTTTCCTGGTATTGGATCTATTAGAACTAGAGGAACTGCCAAATATTTCTTTAAAAGAGAAAAGGCCTCTTCACATTTAATATCCCATTGAAATAGGATGTCTTTATGCAGCAATTGAGTAAAGGAATGACATTTTTCTGCTAATTGGGATATGAATCTTCTGATAGATTGTAGCCTTCCTTTCAAAGATCTCAATTGAATAGTACTTGGTGCTCCCATTTCCATAATAGGTTGAACTTTAACATGATCTACTTCTATTCCTTTTTCTGACATAATGTATCATAACAAAGGCAAATATCCACAACATATAAGAACCATAAACATGAGTCCAATAATTATCATCCTGATGTGTAATCCATAATCCATAGTTCAAATACAAAATAAACTAGATATCATCATAAAGCATCATGGCACATCAAATAGCATCATCATGCATATATGATCAAACTGAAATAGCAGCATAGTCTAACATCTAACAACTATGATACTAGAAATCAAAATAATGAATAGTCATTGATGCATCTCATCATGCATATAGTCAGATAATAAAAACTAGAGTATCTCTCAGATCAAAATAACCATGGAACAAAATGCAAACATGGGAGGCACTACATCACCAATGTTGTGCAGGTCTATCAACCTAGAGCATAACCTTATTCTTGTTCCATAATGTAATGAGTCCTCTAGAAGCCCCTACTATAGGAACATGAACCACATTTTAGTTTTTCCATTTGTTCACCATGTATTCAAAATATTGTTGTGATGTCTTTATTTCTTGTACCATGATTATGTCCAACCCAAATGCATCTAATTGCTGCTTAATTTGGGACATTTTATTAGAGGTATTAATGCCTCTTACATTCCATGATAGTGTCTTCACTGCACCCGAGGAGAGTAGCATGCTCTCGGTCTTTTTGAGATTGATAGTTTTCCATCTAGGCTGGTTTGGATCCCGACTTCAATTTCTTCCTACATCTTTGCCACTTTGGTTTTCATACCCCTTTTCTTTAGAGAAGGATTTAATGGAGAATGAGAAGACACAATTTGGAATAAGGAAAGAGATCATGAATAATCAAATTCATGCTTTTGAACCTCTTGTGACTCTTCATATTGATTCGATATCTCTTTAAGGGAAGCTTCCAATACGTTTTCATGAGTTCCTTGCATACCCACATCAACAATTCCTTGAAGTTTTGAATTATAGATTTGGTCCTCACCATCGAATACGTCCTCTCAAATATGATCAATTAAATATGAGCCTATTGAAATAATCAAATCCTCTTCCATTTGATTAAGGACTTATTTTGAGACCTTAGTTCATGTATGTTGAGGCCCCATTAGATACTGATTGTATGACGCTTGACAATGTGTTTCAAACTATTGGGGAACAAATACATCTTTGAACAATACACTTTTACTTTTTGATAGTAGATTTGTGATTCCTTTACAATGCACAATGATTGACTGGAAAGGAAAGTTATATGAAGAAGTTATAATTATATTATGTTCCCATAGGGGCTTAAACTAAATAGATATTAGTTTTTTTGACAGAAAAATATGTTGCATGATTACCTTGAATATGCTGTGACAATCACCCTTTTTGGGTCAATATTTGTTGTGAACAAGTAGCAAATTGCAAAATTTTTTTTATACGGATCACAAATTAGTGATTTTTGTCAAGGTCCCTACTTAACCGAGATTATTTCTGCTCAAAGTCCTTTGTGATCTCTGCATGAATAGGTGCTTTCTCATTTATTCTATCTTGGGAAGTCTATTTGTTGCTCAACTCTACTATAGATGATGTATGTAAATTGAGATCCAGTTGAGAGAAATGTTCCCCTCGACCATGCTTCAAAGAATGACATGAGAGACAAGTGGTTTTCTTATGTTCTATGATTTTTTTTTGTCAGGTCCCATTGGTTGATTTGATATGAAGTTCATGAGGCATTTTTTTAGACATGTCTACAAGAATACAAACCCTTACGACTTTGGAAGGGCCATGAAAAATTGGAATGTCATGTTTTAGGAAAATATCGATTTGATTTGCCAAAATTTCAGCCAATTATAATTCCCTATATTCAAGAGGTAAATCATGCAATTGTATAAAAAAAGGTAAAAAATGACAATCAAATTTGGAAGCACAAAAATTGGGTATCCATGCATTCATGCATAATCCCACTCCTTAAAAAACCAAAGATTTATTCTTATAAAATAGATCTCTATCCCAAGGAGAATAAAAGAGAAAGAGTAAAATACCTTTTGGAGAATCTATGTAAAATACTTGATCCACACCATCCCATTCATTAAAGAGAAGATCTTTTAAAGTTTGTAATGGGAAGTGAGATTGCCAAAACTTACAGTTTAGATTTCTATGACGTTAGTCAATACTCTACGACATAAATTTCTCCTTTGATAGAGTGACTTCTAGTGCTCCATCTTCTTCTAATTTCTCATTTATTAGATCCTTTTGTTTAATCTTTTGCAGAGGAGAAGCATGACGAGTTTGACATGGTTTTTTCCTCCAAACCTTCCTCTCCTTTCTAAAAAACCTTTTGATTATTATTTTCACCTGTTCATGTTTACCTTGACCTTTCTCTATTTTGATATGTTGTTAAGTATAGTTTGAAGCTATTGGATTCAAGTTTTTATGGTTTGGAATGTAGTGGAGTGAATTTTATATTTTTCTTAGTGTGACTGTGACTAACAATATTGTGTTTGTGAAATGTGTGCTTCACATTTATCCATGTAATTGTTTTTGGAAATAAGGTATTAATTCCCTTAGCTTCATTCATTTTATTTGGCACATGATTTTGGGCTTCAGAGACATGGTTTCAAAGTTTGACAGTGTTTCTACTCTAGGTTTGGCCAACCTCGGGTGTTTACACTTCATTTATTTATCTCAGTATATGCAAGAAAATATGTAACATGTATGGTGATATTTTTAGTCTCAGTCAAGGCATGTTTTGGCTCACTTCTCATTTCTCCCCTTTGTGGTAACGTTAAGTGTCGAACTAATTCAAATATTGTCCAGTCCTTGCCAAGCCGACAGTAGGAGATTTTGCGAATGTAAACTTGGTCTAAATAAATAACGAATCATTTAGGGATAGTATGTGTATGGCACATGTGTGTATTTATGAAAAATCTCTGCAAGTATATGTATGTGTGATGAAGATGTATCAAAGAGGATATGTCTCCTTGATTTCATAAGTTGAGTATGAAGTTTGGTGCAGAGCTGTGTGAACTTTAATGTGTTAGCTACCAGAAGTAGTGAGCCAAAGGTGACTATAAATCTTTAAGTTGTGTTGTGGTTTATATTAGTGGTGGATCTATTCTCTCTTATCCTTATTCATGTAGGAAATGATCCCTCTAATAGTGAGCCATCTTTGGGTAGTGATAATTTCTTGTAATTCACATTAACTCGTGTTCATATATTTAAGAATATTCTTCTTCGTGGTTATAATTTGTGGACAAATGATTCAACACCCCCCTCTCAATTGTCTTGCACATTCAACAATTGGTATTAGAGATATGGTTGCTTTGAGAAGAGATTAACTTCTTAAGGAGATCCTCGTCATGCACAAACTAACATTACCTACATTTGATGGATTTAACTATGTCTACTAGAAAGTGTAGATGTAAGCATACTTGGTCTCTCTAAGTTATAAGACTTGGAAATATATTAAAATTCATTATGTGAAACCAATAAATGATCCAAATACTTTAGAAGAAATTAATGCTTATGAAGATGATGAAAGGGAAAGGTATGCAATTTTAACGACCTTATCAAAAGTTGATTTAACTAAAGTTACATTTTTGGAAAGTGTTCATGATGTTTGGGAAAAGTTAAGAACTTGTTATGAAGGAAATGATATAGTCAAACAAGCTAAGTTGCAGAATGCTAAAGGTAAGTATGAAAGAATTAAGATGGAATAAGATGAAAATATAACTACCTACTTACAAAAGATTGATGATGTGGTGAATGATATCAGAAGTTTTGGTGGCAATCTGGATGAAAATGATGTTGTACAAAAGGTACTGAGAACTCTTACCTAAACCTATAGTTCTAAAGTCTCTATTATAGAAGAATCATAGAATTTATATTAGTATACTAGAGAATAGTTGTATGGATCTTTAATTTCTTTTGAGATGAGAGAATTTGGCATGACTAGCACAAGTACATAAAATTAAATTTAAGAAAACCAAATCAGGAAAGGATGAAGATTGAAAAGAAGAAGATTTTTATGAGATTAAGGAAAACTATTTGAGAAGAATGAATAAAGGAACCAATAAATACAAAGGTAAGTTACCCTTTAAATGTTTCAGCTGTAGAAATATAGCGTAGACATCAAAATTTGTCCATTACCCTTATCCTAGCCAATTAAATGAATATTCATTATTTATTTAATCCTTTATCTTAACCTTCATCCCTAATTAAATAAATTTATATTTATTTAATTAAAATTATCCCTATCCTACCTTTAATTTAATAAATTCACATTTATTTAATTAGAATCCTCTTTTTCCCCTTATCCTTGATTAAATAAATTTATTTTTATTTAATATTATCCTATCCCATTCCCACTTGCATCTTAACCCTTCATTTAATTAAGTAAATGACTTTATTTACTTAATTAATCTCTTTCCTCCCACTTGGAATTAAATATTATATTTGATTCTATGAGCACATGGCTCCTAAATTTAACCCTCACCTAACCTCACTTCTCTAACCTAACCCATCCTTCTAACTCAAACCAACCCACTTGCCAACTAATTAATCATAATCTCCCACCTAATCACTCCTTAATCATTTACACAATCCTAATCAAATGGATTAGGAAACCCAAGTCACATGTGACTCTTACACATTCTTACACACTCTTAGACATCTTACACACCCTTACATATTTTCCCCCCTTCATATGGGAACTCAAACTTGTTCATCTCACCCTCTTACACCTTTTGACCCTTGTCATTGAGCCATCACTTTCAAAAGTTTTTCACACATGTGCGAGAAACTCTCACATTTTGAATGGTAAAAAACTAATAGACTTCGCCTCCACCTCATGGCCACATCATTGATCCTATGCAATCCTAGCCCTTCATCCAAATTTGAATCTCAACCATCCATTCCTTTAAAAAATCTATAAATTGAGAGCCCTCTACTCATTCCTCATATCATCTTCTTGTGCAATGTTATGCTGCTGGTTTTGAGCAACCACATTTCTCCATCAACAACATAATCAACATTTTTTTTATTTTGGGAGGTTTGCATGCTTTTGTTTTGAATAGATTAAGTTTGTCTCTTATTTTATTTCATCTCATTTGCATGCATGTTTCCACATCATTTTTGAGGTGTGTATGATAATGTTAGAATAAGCTTCAATTTGTTTATTGCTTATTCTTCTTATAATATTTTTATGCACTAAATTTTGGCACACCCGGTGAGACCCACTTCATGAGTCATTACTAACCTTCTAATGTTTTTTTTGAGTGTTTTGTGAGTTTTTAAGCTAGTAGGTTGAAGGAGTACTTGGAGAGAAATTTTTACAAAGAGTCCAAAATCGTGAAAATGGCCCCACAAATGTGTTTGGGGGTAGCCAAGAGATTTTTGTTGATATATTACTTCCTATATTTTTTTATATTTTGAAAATTTCATGTTATATGATGTATATATATTGAATATATGTCTTGACTCTTGGTTGTCTATTTCATGCATATTTAAACTATCTAGATTTGTATATATATATATATATATATA
>MU228122.1:116793-141246 GCA_018584345.1 Thuja plicata | reverse complement strand
ATATACATATATATATATACATATATATATATACATATATATATATATACATATGTATATATATATATTTTTTATATATATATATCTATCTATATATTTGATCGGTAAAAGGCCTAGGCCAAGTTTTTATTAATAGATAAATGAAATATACAACCCCGTTTAGTACGAGCACTGGTAGGAAAGAACGGGGTCAAGAAAACCTCTAGCCTTGCCCGGGACCTGAGTCTAGAAAAATACATAATCGTGTCTGAGGGGGCATGCCCCCTTATTACATTTTAAGGTTTTTGATTATGTTACTTGAGGGAAAAAACCTTATTTACAGAATTTTAAATTCCCTTTTTAAGGGCTCAGTTTGTAGATTACAATACATTATCTTTTCTTCCTTTGGCACATTCTTGGGCTGGGACAAATATTCTTTGTGTTTAAAAACTGAGTGTATAGCCAAGTCTTTCCTTTCATTGTTCATGTATATATCTGTTTCCTGCATCAACTCAAGCCTTACACTAAGATCATTGTTAGTGTATACCTTTTTATGCAATGGTCAATATGTATTCCTAATTATAAATCAAAGAAAATGATACCCCTTCCTCATTTATTTTGAGATTTATTAGACTTTCCTTGCTATATTGGAATTTTTTTTTATTTTTTATTAGTCTATTTGCTACATTATTTATTAAACTTAAGGACACAATTATCCCATTTACTTCACTACTACTTGCCGTACGAAATGTTTGGAAGGTTGTATAAAACATTTGCTCATTTCAAAATTTCAACTTGATTGTCGAAGTGTAGTAATTTACTAATGATTTTTAAGAGCTTACTTTGTATTGCTAACTCAAAGAAGCCTTGTTTAATATTAATAAATATTACGTAGTCTTTAGCTAACTTTTAATATTTAGATTTTTAAAGGAAGAGTATTCTATTTTAGTTAAAATTGAAGTAAGATTCAAATTAAGAGATCGTTTAAATTTATGTTGTTTTTGTTGATTTAACTTTTTTGATTTTTGGAGAGGGAGAAATTATTTCTTTATGGTTAATATAAGGTGATAGTCAGTTGGCTTATTGTCCCTTGGGGTTTTTCATTCCTTTATTAATAGGTATTATTGTACTTTCATATATATTAATTTTGAGTAATTTGGTCTATATTGATGTACGTTGAAACTGACACTTCCTTTTCTATGTCTACATGTTTATACTTTTTTATCGCTTTATCACTTTATTCTACCTATGCTCTTAGTTGTTCCCTTTCTATCTCCTTAATCATTCTTCACACTAATTTATTTGAAAAGGGACTTTTAATAAAAATTAACTCAACAGAAAGAAATCCTCCTATCTAATGTTAAGGTTTAATGCTTTAGAAAATGAATCATGTTGTCAAACCGTGGCCATGATTTACTAGGTTGATATTTTCACCATTGAAACCTGGGTTCGTTAAGTTTTCCACTTCTTTGTTTCCTTCTCGATAGATATGCTTGTATCGTGATTCTTGAAAACTGTCCACAAGATCTAGGACATCTTTTAGCTTTGAGTTTAAGATCCAATTTGGAGTGCTACATTTTCTTAGCGCATTGAGAATAATTTACGAGTCTCCTTCTATAATTAGCTTTTGAATTCCATTTTCTAAGCTAATCTTGAGACCTTCTCTTAATGCATCAAGTTCTACTTGGTTTTTGGAGGCGATGCCAAGCGGTTTATCTCTTTTAACCACCCAGTCTCCTTCCTCATTCTTGATGATGCACCCTAATCCATCTTTTCCTAGGTTTCCTCTAGATGCCCTATCAAAATTTAATTTCATCCACCCATGTGGAGGAGGTTTCCATTTACAAAGGGTTCTAGCTAACTTATTATTTTTGGAGTATCTTAGTTGGGGGTTGATTAAACCTTTCCAATTCTTCCTCATGTTTTCATCCCATTTAGTGAATGATCCTTCTTCTTTGTGAGTATTCATTAAATGATTTTTAGTAACTTCTATGATGCTCACTTCAATTTTGTTAAGGAAGGATCCTCTCTCCATGGTTATTTCTATGAATATCCTTATGTTTCATTCTTTCCAGATTTCCCATACCAAGATGGAGGGAGCTATCCTCCACATCTTTCTATATACTTTGGATCCCTCATAGGGCCAATCTCGCAAAAAGCTCCTAAAGTTATCGTTGAAAACAGAAGCCCAGTTAAGTTTGTTATAGAGCCACTTCCAATAATAGTTAGTGAAAGGGCAGTCAAATAATAAATGTTTGGCAGTTTCAGATGCAGATTTACATAGGACACATCTTGAGGGACCTTCAAATCCTAGTTTGGTAAATCTGTCAGATGTTAAGATTCTTTATTTTAATGCGGCCCAAAGGAAGATCCCTGCCTTGGGGAGATAGGCTACATCCCAACATAATTTTAGGGGTATATCAACTTTATTCTACTCTTGAGAGTATATAATATTATCATAACCTTTTTTGACACTATACTTCCCATCTTTGGATGCACCCCAAATTAATCTATCTGGTCTGGCTTTGTGGTTAGTTTTTCTAGAATGTAGAAATTTTTCAAAAGCATCTCTTTCATCCTGAGATAGCGTGGTGTTTGATAAACTTTTCCATTGACATCCATACTATGATACCTCAATATAATCCTTGACATGAGTCCCCCAACATTGGATGAGGGCATTTTTGATATTGTCTGATAGATTATCTTTATCCGGGGAAGGGAGGCCATCCCACGAGTCTTCCCAAAAGAGAGCCTCTTGTCCATCACCAATGTCCCAAGTGAGGTTTTTCACAATTAGATCTCTATTTTGCATCATAAAGTTCCAGATTTTTGAGCCTTTAGGTGGATCAATCATTTGGAAGAGGGTTGATGGAGTAGAATTGTTTAGATTTTTGTGGTATAATCTCTTAGCCCATTTGCTATTTTTTTCTTGAAACATTCTCCATACTAATTTAGTGCCTAGGGCTTGGTTTTTCCATTCTAAATTTTTGAGACCTAGGCCACCGAATTCTTTTGGTCAACAAATCTGGTCCCATTTAATCAGTGCTACTTTGTTTTTTTCATCAGTACCTTGCCAAAAAAATTCCTGAATTTTTGGTTTAATTTTTTTCCAACCCCTAAGGGTAGAGGTAGACAAGACATCTGGAAAGTGGGGATAGTGGATAAGATAGTTCTGATCAAAGTTGTTTTGGATACTATGTTAAGGTACTTCCCCCTCTAGCTATCCATTTTTGAGTCTAGTTTGGAAGAAATGTTTCTCCAAGTTTCTACCTCTCTTTTTCCTTTATCTAGATAAATGCTCAGGTATTTACATGGGAATTCACCTTTGCAATATCCCATAGTATTGAAAATATTTCTCTCAAGGTCAGGTGATGTATTTAAGAAGAATATTTCAGATTTCTCCACATTCACTTCCTGGCCTGATGCTTTCGATTAGGTATTGATAATCTTTTTAAATTGGAGAGCTTCAATTCTAGATGAGACACCAGGGAGGATAGTATCATCAACATATTGTTGATGTGTAATATTGTCAACCTCATTAGTCACTTTGACTCCCTTGATAAGTCCTTCTGATTGAGTGTGTTTGATAGACCAACCAAAGGCTTCAGCCATAATTATGAAAAGATAAGGGGAAAAAGGGCCCCCTTGTCTGATTCCTCTAGAGGAGTTAAAAAAACCCTCCAGAGAGCCGTTTATTAATAGTGAGAATTTTGGTGTTGATATGCAGTTGAATATTAAATTAACCCATGATTGAGAGAAGCCAAAGGCTCTCATCATCTTACATAAGAATCTCCAATCAACTTTGTCGTAGGATTTACGTATATCCAGTTTCATCAGCATACATGGGTCCTTATTTATTTGTGCTGAGTGTATTAATTCCTATATTATTATGATTCCATCATATATTGATCGATTCGGGACAAACCCAGTCTGCTCTTTGGATATCAATTTGTGGATTATCTTTTTAAGTCTATTTGCTAGAGCTTTGGACAGTATCTTGTATATGGTGTTACATAGTGCTATGGGTCTATAGTCTTCGGGTGAAATCGAATCATTTTTTTTGGAAGAAGAGCTAAAAAGGTGTTATTAATTTCTGTTAGTAAGGTTCCTGAGTTCCTAGTGGCTTCAATTGCTTCCCATAAATCTTTTCCTATGATGTCCCAACATTTTTGGAAGAAGAAGGCCTGAAAGTCATTTGGGCTTATCTGGGTTGAGCGAGAAAAGAGCTACTCTGATTTATTCCATAGAAAATATTTTTTTTAGGTTTGCATTATCTTCATCCGTAAGTATTCTTGGTATTTCTTCAAGCATATCATTCTGAGCCCCAAGATCCAAAAACTCATGATTATTTAGAATATTCTTATAGTGCTTGACGAAGGTTGTAGAAATTTGGTTTGGGCTTTCCAGTTCTGATCCCATTTCGTCACGAATTTTGGTTATTCTATTAATGTTATGCCTATTAAGAGTACTAGAGTGGAAAAATTTAGTGTTTCTATCTCCTTTTAACCAATTTTCTCTCGACTTTTGTTTCCAAAATATTTCTTCTTTAAGCAGAATATTTTCCTGTTTGTTCAATAATTCTTTTTCTTTGTTGTATTCCTCATCCCTCATTCCATTTTCTATAATTTTAATGTTTAAACCCTTTATTTCTTCCTCGTTTTCTATTTTTTCTTTAAAAATGTTTTTAAATCTTTCATTATTTCATTTTATTATTTTTTCTTTGACATTTTTTAGTTTTGCCACGAGACAAAACATTTTAGATCCTTTGAAAGTCTCTTCTTTCCACCATTGTTCTATTTTGCTTGTAAAGCTATCATCCAAGAACCACATTTTTCACATTTAAAGGGACATCTGATTGGTTTCTGTTGTTCTTTTATTTTGATTTGAATGAGGTAATTATCTGAGCCAGCAAAGGGTAAAATTGTTGCAGCAATTGACATATTAATTAAGCTATTGTAATCTCAGAAGATAAAACTATCCAGTCTCTCTGCAATATATCAAAAGCCTTTCCTTTTGTTGTTCCATGTATATAATTCATTAGATGTTGGGATGTCCATGAGTGAGTTTCTCATTGTCCAATGTTTGAAGTCAATTATTGCTTGTGACTCAGTTTGTATTCCGCCTATTTTTTCCCCAATGGATAGGATGGCATTAAAATCCCCCCTAATATGATATCCATTCGTGAATCCATATCCATATAATTGCTTAATTCTGTCCAAACATCAGCTTTTCCTGCTGTAGATGTGGGTCCATAAACATTGATAATAATGAATTGAATGTTATTCCTGAAGCTTCTGACCATACCTGCCATACAATTGGTTTTATTCATGAGAAGTGAGAAGTTCACTTTTCTGGAATCCCAAATGATACCGAGTCCTTCTGAGGCTCCCATTGACTCGGTAAATTCACATTTCTAAACTCCTAATTTCTTTTTAACTTTTTCCCCTTCCTCCTTATTAAGTTTTGTTTCCTATAGTAAGTTTATTTGTGATCTAAAGAGTGTTAAATTGCACTTAAGGGAGCGCTTCTTTTTAGGGGCATTTAAACCCCTAACATTCCACGATGTTATTTTCATGATGCTGTGGGAAGGACCTTCCCCTTCCCAATGTAGAGTATATCACTAATTTTGGTTTGATTTTCTGCCTTGCCAACAACAAATCTATGTTTTGCAAGGCTCTTTCTACCTCTTTTCTTGCTAGTTTTTCCACATTTGGGTTTGTTTATTCCTTTCAGGTTAGAAATTATGCCTAAATTATCTCAATTTTTGGTTGCATTGGCAACACTCGTAGCAATCTCTTCATCCTCTCTTTCTTCTTCCTCATTACTTATCTCTTCCATAATAACCCCACTTAGATGATGATTATTGGACCTTGGGGTTAGACCCATAAGACTTGCCACATTGTCTATGCTATTTCTTTCATTGTCACAAATTTTGATTCTTTATCCACTCCTCTGGTTCTTAAAAACCAAATTCTTCCCAATCTTGGCTCTTGTTTAAATTATGTTCTAGATCATCTAAGGCATCAAAAGACCCCAGTTTCAGAATAGCATTTACCTCTATTAGAATTTTAATAGAATTTGAGTGCTCTGTGGTATTAGTTGCTTGCCTAGATGGGAAACCCTTAGGACCTTTAAATACTTTTTTTCCATTCTTTGGGGTTTGCCAGAGTTTTAGGTGGTTTTTCTTGTTATAGCAAGGGGGAACAAAATTGGAATATGTCTCCTGTTGGTTTAAAAATTTGGGTATAGGATCTTCGATAGGAGAGGTAGATTCAATTAGAGAATCATTTGCCTCTACTAAAGGAATACATACCACTCAATCCATAATCAATCCTTGATATATATGTATTACCCTATTTTCTACCACATCCTCATTGAGAGGAGTATTAAAATTATCAATCTTGACAGGGATCAAATTCCTATCTGAAGAGGTAGTTTGTTTGGACTGGGGAGATATCCGGTTAGAGTCTAGATCATGCAGAGTATTGGGGTTTTCATAGTTGAAAAGGGGGTTATGTTCTAGATACTGATCTATGCTGGCAGCGGGAGTAGTACCAGCCTAAGGGGGAGTTTTATAATATTGGAGGCTGGAGATACTAGTGATGCAGTTCCATCCGGGGTTTCCTTGCGGGCTTCCTCCCAAATAATTAGTTGATCACTAATATCTTTATGAATCAAGGTTAAATCATTAATGAGTTGCCCATGCATTTCTAAGTTATCTTTAATGTCATTAAGGCATATATTATGGGCTATACATTGTTCACAATGTTGGGCTATTTTTTGGTCTTCCACCATTAGTTTTTCCACTTGTGATGCTTTAGTTTCCCCCTTTTCCTTTAGATTATCATCTTGATTCATCCCATCCATCTTCCCCTTTTCCATGATGTGTGAGGTTTCATTTACAAGCAACTGGTTATTGGTAAACTCAACAATTTCTTCTTCTTCCCTTTCTTCCATACTTGATATAGAAGCAAGGGAATTGTGGCATGGAGAAGGGTGGGAGTAGCTTGGATAATCACTATAATTTTTTTTAATTTACATTCCTTCATTTCTACTATACACATAAGTTTAAAAAACATTATATCTAAGTCAGTATTTTCTGGGATTGATGTATAAGATGGTAAGTAGTCGTCCTAATGCATACTTCTATTGATTAAGGAGATATTTTTTGGGCGACCATCAAATTTTGAGAATTTTAGGTCAGAGTAAGATCTATTGGTGATGAATATGATATAGTCCTTAGTTTCAAAGCCTTTTTTTTTTCAGTTTAACCAACAACCAAACTTCCTTCTTGTTGTTATGGTCTAAATCAATACCTAAATAATCTCCAAGGGAAGCCCCAATTTTTTCTATAGTTTGGGATTGAAGAATTTCAATAGGGAGATCTTTTAAGGATAGCTATATAGGAAGGTTTAGGGTACTAGCTTGTTTTTCATTAAAATTTGGTCTTCAGGGGATGAAATTAACTGTAAATCCTTAAAAAAAATAGAGTTGAGCCGAGAGTAATTCATTTTTTGCTATAGTATTTCTACAATGGATATAAACTAAGTGCGATGATAGAGATAAAATACTTACTTGATCCCATCTGAATGATTTAGCCATTCTCCCAATTGAGATGTGCCATTGCTGGGCCCAGTCCAAATAGCAAAAATTCCATAGGCTTGACATTCCTGCCATCGGCTTTCAATTGTGGCATTGCTAATTATGCATACCTTTGCGTTGTTCGTATAAATACCAGTTTTTTCCACCTCTATAGAAATTTTGTTGAGCTTTGGTGGATAGGACACATTCCCAAAATTTGAAGGGCGCTTCATTGTATTAGGTTTCCACCCGCTAGCTTTAGGTTTTGTAGCTAGAAATTCCATGGTCAAACCCTGATCAAGGATTATCGGAGAGCATGAATTGGGAATTTTACTGTGATAGCCTGCTTTAACTGAGGTAGGGGAAAATTGGTGGTTTGAATTACAATGGAAATTTTTGATGTACTTGCAATGAGGAGGGATATATGCCATATTATTTGTAGCATTGTGTATTGATTCAGGAGTGGAACTGGGAATTTGTTTAGGAACATCCACAAGGTTTGAGCCAAAATGACTTTTTTTCTTTGAGACTTTTATCCAGTTACCTAGATCAGATGATAGCGATTGGTCCATTTCATTATGGTACGAAGATTGGCTATAGTTTCCATGGCAAGAAGGAGTAGGAATTTGTATTGGTTTATTCGACAGATTCAAACCAAACACGTCGTATTTTGTTTTTTGAAAGTGATTGAGTTGGATTTCGAGGCTGTCTAAGTGCGAGTCCAGAGGGAGATCAGAAGACTGCAAGAGTGTGGTGAAGCGATTTGAGAGAGGGAGTACCCAGGCAAAAGCATATTTGGTCTTTCTGAAGAAGTTGATGGATGAATGATTCACCGAGAATAGAGCAGAATTGCTTGAGTAGAGCAGAGCCATTATTATAAAGAGACTTTATAATATATAATATATATCTATATATTTATTTTAAATAATAAAATTTTTTAAAAATCAAATATATATATATGTATGTATATCTATATATGTATGTCTATATATAAATTTTTAAAAAAAATCATAAAATAAAAAAAATTATTAAAAAAAATCTAAAATAAAATTAAAAACAAAAAAATAAATAAATAAATAAACACAACCTGTGGCTGTGTGTATCACAGTCCACGACTGTGAGCACAACCCGTAGCTATGTGTATCACAGTCCACGACTATGAACATAGCTTATGACTGTGTATCACAGTCCATGACTGTGAACGAAGCTCATGGCTATGTATCACAGTCTGCGACACTATGAATGCAACCTGTGGTTGTGATATCAACATGCAAACCATTAAAATAAAAAACCAACCAAACAAAAAAGTGCGGCTTTTTTAAAAAAAATTTGAAAAAATTATTTGTTTTTTCTATTATAATAATTTCAAGTTCTCTGCTTTTTTTATTAGTATTATTATTTTTAATAATGTTTAACATTTATTTTTTAAATTCTCTTTTAGGTTCTCATCCGCTAGTCATATGGACGACCAAGCGCTCTCCTGAACATTCAACCCCTTTTTTGTAGCCAGTGATCACGTGGGACCCAGGGGCTGGCTGCCAAGGGCTAAACTTAGCTCCTTCCTCTTTGAAGCACATAAAGAGGCATTTTTATGAAAATGCTCATAAATTTTGGAAATTAACTCATTTGGACAATTCAAAAAGCATTGAAAAATTGGTTTCATCCTCTTTCCACATATATAAGCCAGTATATCAGATTCCTCTTTGAAAATCAGGTGCACGCGTTCAAAGTCACCCCTTCTTTGTAAACTTCAAACGCACATAAATTTGGCATTCAAAATCATTTTTAGTGAATGTTTTTTTTAAAATTTTTAGAAAAATGTAAAGAATCTATTTTTGCAACCATTTTCAGCTTTAGATAAAAATTTTGGCGTGTTTTACACACATTCTCAATTTGGTCTTAAAAATAAACCTTTTAGATTTGGGTTTGGAACTAAAAATAACAAGTGACTTTTAAACCCCAAGACCATGTACATATTCTCTCCTCTCACGCCTTTGGGTGAATTTGAGTGCATAATAAATACATGGTTTTATTTTCTTTTTTGAGGAGGCCTACATTTGGATTTGATCACCTCAAGGGACGACCTCAACTCCCGTGTTCTAGTGGAGTATAAATATCGGGAGGTGAATCTAAAGGCACCTCTCTTCGAAGTAAAATCTTGTCACTCTTGGCTAAGCCCCAAAGAACTTTATACCTTTGGGAAGTGAAGGTGGATGTTTGGGTTACTATCTCCTCCCAGCTTTGTGACATTATTCTCTTTCATCTATGAATTTGGGCCTTAGTTGAGCTTGTAAATCCCATTTGAAGCTTGAATAGGTTTGTTGGCGTGTTTGAATGTTTAAAACCTTCCCCAATTGAAACCAAAAGGGGACACACCATCCAAATTGAGCCTTAGGAATTTTGTATTTGTGCATAATTTTATTGTTTTCTTGTATTTTAAATTCAAAAAATTCAAAAACATCATAAATCTCAAAAATCTAAAAAATACATAAAATTCAAAAACCCAAAAATATCATAAAACTTAAAAATCCAAAAAAAAAAAAAACTCAAAAATTCAAAAAAATCAAAACATTTCAAAAACAACAAAAACAAGTCTTGTTTAAGCCTAATTTTCCTCCAAGTCAAGATTTAATCATCTCCACATCACCTCCACATCATCTCCACATCAACTCACTTCTTTATCATCATCATACCTCTTATCCTAATAACCCTCTTAATCATCCAAATCATTCCTAATTATTCTAATCATCATCTCCTAATCATCCATCACATCCTTAGTCATCTCCTTAATCCAATCCAATCATCCTCCATATCCTAATCATCCTAGTCATCCATAATCATCCTAACTATCTTCCTTCTTTATCATCCCTAATCATTCTAATCACCATCTCCTAATCATACATAATATTCCAAGTCACCTCCCTAATCCAATCCAATCACCCATATTATCCCATTCATCCTCCATCCTAGTCAACGTTCTTAATCATTTCAATTATCCATCATATCCCAATAATTTCTAATCATCCTAGTCATCATCTCCTAATTATCTATAATATTCCAATCATCTGCCTAATCCAATCCAACCATCCATTTTATTCTAATCATCATAAATCAATATCTACATCCTAATCAATCTTCCATCTTCATTGTTCTATCTCAATAATCCTAACCATCTATATTCTTCTTAATCATGTTTATTCATTCCTCTAATCCTAATCATTCATATTTCATTCATAATCCACCATTCAGGACCCTAATTCTAATCAATTTTCCTATTTCAATCAATGTCCTAATCACCCATCTTATCATAATAATCTTAATCATTCCATAATCTTCCCAATCATTCAAATAAAGGTCCCAATATTCATCCTAATCACCCTTATAATCTACATAAACATCCACTTTCTTAATCCAATTTTATCATTCATCTTTCATTCAATCTAATCACATCATCATCCTTCTAATCCAATCCACTTGTCAAAATCATATCATTCCAACCAAATCCTAATTCAATCCATATCCCTCCTTTCATCCAAACCAATCACCCTTTAGTCATTCACGTGTCTTCAAACATCACTCATATAACTTTCAAAGTTCATCCATTCTTAATTAAAATCTTCATCCATGTCATATTGTAATCCAAATCCACAAACCCCTCATCTAAACGTCATGAATATGGATTGGTATCACAAAATGGTTGAGGAATTTCAAATGCTAAACCCAAATCCCAAAATCATACCTCCAACTCAAGAAACCTATCAATCACACCCATCCAACCCTTATATGACTCACAATAATCCAACCACTAACTATTCATATCTCTCACCTCAACCCACTTACCAAAACAATCCCTTTAATTCACATCCATCTACCATATCCCCATCCATTCTACCTCAACACATAATATCCAATCCCAATCCATCTCCCATGTCTTATTCTTCCTCTAACTTTTAAAACACAAATTCCTCATATGATTCCCTCCATAGCCACATTTCCCGAAATATTCAATAACTCCAAAACATTTTCCTTAGCTTGAAAAATGGGGGTCAAAGGATTTTTTTAACCTTTGAAGACATATGCCCTTCCCCCTTTTCCCAAATCCATAATCCCCCTCTCCCATCCAATCCCAATCCTACACCTAATGTTCTGAGAATTCATGCATCTTATGATACTTCTCCATCTTATGAGACCTTTCCATATGAAGATCCCAACCTTCCATATCAAGGCCCACTTATCCTCTTTAATCCATATCATAATCTCATTCTTAATCAAGATCAAGACATCCCTTTCATTTCATCTATTAATGATACCCCTCCATCTCAAGATTTAACCTCCACTTACCCACTTCATGAAGATAATCCATGTATCCAATCCACTAATCCCCCTCTATTTCAATATCAAATTAATCCATCTCATGTTCTCATCCCCTCCACCCCATTGCATGATTCCCTTCAATCTCAATATCCACTCATTCCTTCCATTCCATCACATAATCGTCTCCAAAGTCAAGATCAAAGTACCCCTTCAAATCCATGTCATGATCCAAATCTATCTCAATATCCTATTATCCCTTCTAATACTCCACATGATACTAATCCTCCAAGAGATCCCATCACACCTATCCAATCCATCCATGAACTCCATTCACATGAACTGACATCTTGTTTTCAAAATAACAAGTATCCCATTGAAAAAAGAGTTTCCCAAGATGTTGGTAGACCTTCCATTCCTTCCATATCCAAAAAAACTCCATATAAACTCAAATGTTCCCATCCTTCATCCTCCAAATCCATTTTGGGACCTTATGTCCAAACCTCCATTCCTTCCTTATCCACATCTATTTTGGGTCCTTATATTCCAAAACCAAATCCTTCATCCCTTCCATCCATTTTGGGTCCTTACATACCTCCATCCACCATATCCAAGTCCACCACTCCATCACCTCAAATC
This sequence comes from Thuja plicata, assembly GCA_018584345.1. Classification (NCBI taxonomy): domain Eukaryota; kingdom Viridiplantae; phylum Streptophyta; class Pinopsida; order Cupressales; family Cupressaceae; genus Thuja; species Thuja plicata. Next base: position 128,736 of record MU228122.1, on the reverse strand, counting down.
CAAAATAAATTTAAACAAAGGCACACATCCTTTAATTCCTTCCAACATCCACCCTCCATCATTCCATCCAAAAACTCCCCCAAGTATCCATCCTCATGCACCCATTCCATGGATAATGGAAGCAAATTGGATGCAAAAGATAAAATAAATAAAGACAAAAATCCACAAAATTCCAAGGATCAACATGTCCCATCTAAAAGACATGTTCAAGAAAATAAAAATATGATCCAAAAGCAAGAAAAATTCACAAGGTCACAAAGGCCCAAAAATAAAAATTCAAAATCCATGTGGATTCCAAAGCTACTCATTGAAAAAATTCATATAAAAGAAAAATACAAATTGGCATCCAACTTTTCTAATCCAAAAGCTTCCTCCACTCATAAGTCCTCCAGTCCTCCATCTTTCAAATCCATTTTGGGACCTCATGTCCCAAAATCAACTATCCTAAGTCCATCATCTCCTTCATCTATTGTGGGTCCTTACATCCCAAAATCCACATTTGTTCCACCATTTCCTTCAAAATTTCCTCCTTCGCAACTCCACCACCCTTAAAAATGCATGACAATGATGATATTTCCCACTCCCTCATCCATTTATTCACAAGTCTTCCATCCTTGCATCCATTAGCCACCAATCCTTCCCCATCCTCCCATCCCATTAATCCAATCCTATGCATACAACCTTATCCCTCCCCATCTCCCCCAATCCATTTCATCTCCCTTCCACAATCCTACCAACATCTATGAGAAAATATCCAAAATGACTTGGTACTTATATAAAAAATAAAAAATCAAGGGTTACCATCCATGTAATTAGATGATTTAGTCCTCCTTCCATCTCCTTATCACCTATCCATTATCCACTTATACATCCATCCACTTATCCTCATCCCATCACACTCTAAACTTGGGGGTAAGCTCTAACTCTACTATGCTGCCATACATATCTTCCACATCTCCTATCCAGCATCCACCATCCACCATCCTATATTTTATCATCTTTTATATTGACTATCCTATCCATTCCTTCCATCCACACCCTCCATGTTTCTGATTCATTATCCATCCACTATCCATTATCCTACATAATTCCACCCACTTTATCTATATTTGATCTTGGCATCCTATCCATATCCTCCATATTATAGTTCTTATCCTATTAATTTACTACATCCCCCATCCATAATCCTATATAGGTCCATCATCCTTCCCATGTCTCTGATCTTGGTTATCTCATGCATTTCCTCTGTACTATATTATCCATTATCCTAATCCTATTAATATCCTCCATATCAATATACCCTATTCCATACATATCCTTCATATCATTATCCCCTATCCTATTCATACCTTCCATATCATGTCCCTTATACGTCCACCTTCCACTTTCATACCTTTTCTCTTGACCAAAACTCAAGGCACTAAAATATTCATACATGCTTTGGACAATACAAGCCTTTATCCCCTCCATTCATATCCTTTATACACTATCCATCCATCTCTCCATCCTTCATCCTCCCACCTCTAGTATAGGGGATTCCTTTTCAACATAGTTCTTGGATCCTAATCCACTTATTACCCATCCTACTCCTCCACTCACATCCCTTACACACCATCCTTCCCTTTCCTACATCCTTTATTCCCCATTTTCCCATCCTTAATTTTCCTACCTTTAGTGTGGGGCATTTCTATTAGAGTAAAAATACATTTTCACTTTTTAATTAAATCATTATTGATTTATTTATTAAGTCACATTTTTACTTATTAATTAAATCATTATTGATTTAATTATTAAGTTACCTTTTTATCTCTAGTTCACTTAAGCTAAACTTTAGGCATGCAATAATTAATTCTTTTATTAATTATTCACGCAACCTAGGTTTCTCCACCCTTCTTAGGGTTTTGATATCCTTTATTAGGATTGATCACTTTGTAATTATCAATTCTTTTGTAATTCTCTCATTTATCTCTCTGAATGAATATTTTCATCTTTCAGATCTGAGTTTTTTCTCAATTCTTTGCCTTTGTGATAGGTATTTTGTTGTAGGTGATCTTGGCTTATGAATTCTAACATGGTATCAGAGCCTTGCTGGAGTAGCTTGTTCTTAGGTTTTTTGAATATTTTTTAGAGCTTCGAGGGTTTCAAGTTTTCAGACCTTTTTGTGTGGATCTAGAAGAGAGTAATTTTTTGGAGCACTTTGGGCACAAACTGACCTCACGGAGTGCTAAAAATGCCCCAAAACCTCTATTTCCATATAAGACACGTTAAATTTGGGCAAAGTTTCCATATGAGGCAATTTTCTTGTACATGCCCAATTTCTGGGCATGTAAATCGAGACGGAGGTGGGAAAATTTGGAAAAATAAAATAAAATTATGGTGCCCATGGGCGCCAGGCCATGTAGGCCCCACAGAGCCACACAAGCCCCAAGGGTCCACGTAGGCCCCAAGGCTGCAGGCCCCAAGGGTCCCCATAGGCCCCAAGGCTGTGAGCCCCAAGGGAGCCACGTGGCCCAAGGCCACTGACCCTTGTTTATTTTTTTAAAATAAAAAATATGCATTGTTTTTTTCTCTAAAAAAAAAAAATTTCTTTTTTTTTATTTGTTTTTTTTTATATAAAAAAAGAATTTTCTATTTTCTGCCAAATTTGGCCGAAAATATGGAGGCACACCAGTTTGGAGGAAATCGACAGTTTAGTGGGGCTCTGCTATATTTAGCAAAGGTTCTTGGGGTTCTTTCTATTTTTGACTTCTTGTCAGTTTTTTGCTCACCTCTTGAGCAAACGGAGGCATTTTGCACCAAACGAGATATCGTTGGAAAGATGGTTCTGAGGTCGACCTGATTTTCTAGGTTTGGTTTTCTATTTTTTTGTCTTACATATTTTTTTGCTAGTCAAAGTCAGGGTTCCATTTTGCACTTTGATTTCCATATATTGCTCCTCCAGACTCCATTTTTTTAACTTCCGCATGATGTCAAAAAGCTGGTTTTGTTCTCCTTCTTCTTCTTCTATGGGTCTCACACCCAGAATTTTCTCCAGATATCTTTTATTCAATTTTTTTTTCTTTTTTGCATTCTAGTGGATATCTTGGATGTTTTAGGTCCTGGGATCATTTCCTTGTTGGATATTGTATATATATATTTTTTGTAGCATCTTTTATGCAAACACACTGAGATAAAGTACCGTCATGCATGCTTGGGATCCCGCACATTTTGTGCCTAATTTTACTCACACTATATTATTAAGTGCCATGAGGAGGGTTAGTTGTAGCTTTGTCATGTGAGTTTTCCTTCCACGATATCAGCCTCATGTGTGTCAAGTGACTGATCATCCTCGACATCATACTTTATTTTGTGCTTGTACGTTCTTCATCATGCAGTTATTCTTGGCAGTCTGACTTATGTATCTGTCATGCCTCTCCCTGATAAACATTATGGGGGGGGGGGGTTATTTCTTGTTGGTTCTTTCTTGTTGGTTCTATATGCTTCCTTGGTTTGATAGAGTTATTCTATGTATTTAGTATTTGTTCCTATATACTAGGCGGATGTAGTGGTTGGTACCTATGCATTTCGGTGAGATGGATCATTTACCATATGGACACTCTTCTTTCATTCCTATTTTGGAGGCTTCAGAATAGGTGTTTTTTTTCATCTATATCTTTGAGTTTTGATGTTTTCCTTGTTTTCCATCCTGATTCGAGTAGTGTCATTTAAGGACACTCATATAGATTACAATAGTTCTTTGACAGTGTTTGTAGCTTCATGCTTCAAAGGTGTTCTACATGTTCTTCTTTTGATCAAATCTTCAAACTTTGGTGTTTTTTTCCACATGTATCTTTGAGTTCCAATGTTTTCCTTGTTTTTCATCCTGATTCGAGTAGTGTTATTTTAGGGTACTCATGCAAATTATAGTCTTCTGTACCTGATCTTTGTTCATATTTTCTGAGACTTTCCCTAGTTTGGAGTCTTCTTTAGTCCTTCACTAGGATTCATCTCTTTTTGGAGAGGGGTTTTTCCCACTAGTTTTTCTCCCTTTCTTCTCTTTACAGATATTTTTTGTACTTGGGTACCTAATGAGGCCTTGTTTTCGGGACCCATTTCCTGCTTTCAGTAGTTGTTTCTAGGTTTTTAGCTTCTCCCTAAGTTTATCTTAAGAGGGGGTGTTAGAGTAAAAAGGTATTTTCACTTATTAATTAAATCATTATTGATTTAGTTATATTATTTGCCTTTCTGACAAGTATTTTACCGCAGGTGATCTTGGCTTATGAATTCTTTGAATTCTAACAATTTCACTCCTTTACCACATAGTTCTTGGATCTCCACCCTTTTAGCTTTCATCCTTTAATTCCACATATCCTTCCATTCCATAATACCTATCTAGGCATTCCATTCTTCTATCTCCTATCTAAGTCATATCTCCATCCTTCCATCCTTACCATGCCTTTGTTCTCCCTTATCATTGGTCCTCATCCATTTATCCCCCTTCCATCTTTTTTAATCCATTTTATTCTTCATCCATCTTCCAATCCCATTCCACCCAATTCCATTTATCTTCTAATACATTCTATATTATCCTCCAAATCCTATCTTATCCAATCACTTATCCTTCTATCACATACATTCATCCAAAAAATCCATCTAATCCAAATTCCCAAATCAATCCAATCATTTTCAATCAATACTAATCTATGCAATTCAATCTTTCAATCTAGCATATAATCCTTAATCAAATCATCATCTTGATCCAAATCAAATGATAATTCATTGATCAAAATTTTCATCAAAACATCATCATGAAATGTATCCTTCCCAATCCTTTGGTTGTACATTTTTCTTATTATTAGCATTTCCATCCTCAATCAATCAATCAATCAATTAATTGGTTTTCAGCTTGACTAGGGGCAAAATTTTGGTTTGATTTTGGTTTTTTGTACACGCTTTCTTGTTGCTTGTACGTGTTATCATTTTTTTCATTTATCATGGTCTTTGCATCCTATTTTCACAAGGCATCATGGTATTCCATATCATGGTTTCATAAGGCATATGGTTGTATTTGACCCCTTTTTACATACTTGACACATTTTCATCTTGGTTCCTCATACCTTGTTGCATGGTATCAAGTACAATATCAAAACTTAGGTTTCTCATACCATTACAACATGAATTTATTATATTATTACTTCATCATCCCTATCCTTTTCCCCTTTCCATTCCACAATCCTATCTATTTCAAGAGCACACCCATGTTCTCAAAGTTTGCATGTCCTCTCAAGGGGACATACCAATCCCTCCTCATCATCCTTCCAGTGACTGAAGCATCATGCCACTAGTTTTATCATTTTTTTCAATCTTCTTTGATCTAACATCACTTCATACCACTCTCTCCTCATCATCCTTCCTCATCCTTCTAGTGATTGGGGTATCATTCCATTACTTTTATCCCCTTTTTAAATCTTATTAGATCTTACATCACTTTATTATGCTACATCAAAGAGGGAAAAAATGTAGACACCAAAATTTGTTCATTACCCTTATCCTAGCCAACTAAATAAATATTCATTATTTATTTAATCCTTTTTCTTAAATTTCATCCCTAATTAAATAAATTTATATTTATTTAATTTAAGTTAGCCCTATCCTACCTTTAATTAAATAAATTCACACTATTTTAATTAGAATCCTGTTTATCCCTTATCCTTGATTAAATAAATTTATATTTATTAATATTATCCTATCCCATTCCCACTTGTATCTTAACCCTTCATTTAATTAAGTAAATGACTTTATTTACTTAATTAATCTCTTTCCTCTCACTTGGAATTAAATATTACATTTGATTCTATTTGAGCACGTGGATCCTAACTTTAACCCTCACCTAACCTCATTTTCGTAACCTAACCCATCCTTCTAACTCAAACCAACCCTTCCTAATCTCCCACCTAATCACCCCCTAATATTTTTCACAATCCTAATCAAATAGATTAGAAAACCCAAGTCACATGTGACTCTTACACATTATTACACAATCTTACACATCTTACACACCCTTACACATTTGTCCCCCTTCACATGTGAACTCAACCTTGTTCATCTCACCCTCTTACACCTTTTAACCCTTGTCATTGAGCCATCACTTTCCAAAGTTTCTAACACATGTGTGAGAAACCTTGGTCCTCTCACCCTCTTACACCTTGGTCTCCCCTTTGTCATTGACACATCACTATCAAGGGTTTCTCACACATGTATGAGAAACTCTCACATTTTAAATGGTCAAACCCTAATCCACTTGACCTCCATTTGGCCTCCACCTCATTGATCCTATGAAATCCTAGCCCTTCATCTAAATTTTAATATCAACCATACATTCCTCTAAAAAATATATAAATTGAGAGCCCTCTCCTTATTCCTCATATCATCTTTTTGTGCAATGTTATGCTAGTGGTTTTGAGCAACCACATTTCTCCATCAACAACATAATCAACATTTTGTTATTTTGGGAGATTTGTATGCTTTTATTTTGAATAGATTAAGTTTGTCTCTTATTGTATTTCATCTCATTTTCATGCATGTTTCCACATCATTTTTGAGGCGTGTGTGATAATGTTAGAGTAAGCTTTAGTTTGTTTATTGATTGTTCTTATTATAACATTTTTATGTACTACAGACAAGTCATTATGCTTCTACATGTCTTGAAAAAATTGCAAATCAAAAGAATAAGGAAAGTAATGGAAATTTCAATAGTAAAGCCTAGTATGTTAGAGAAGATGCTAGTATTTTTGATGATGAATTTGATTATGAAGAAGATGATGAGTATTTATTTCTAGCAATTAAAGAAGAATTTGTTCCTATTGTTTCTAAAAGGACTCCGAAAGTAAATACCAAGGTTGCAGATACTGTAACTTATGCTTTACATATTAGAAGAGACAAAGATGAATGGCTTATTGATAGTGGATGTGCTAATCATATGACTGGTGATAAAAGTAAGTTTGTAAAACTTAAAAAGTGTGATTGAGGTGCAGTTAGATTTGGAGGTGATAAAACAAATAGGATAGTTGGAATTGGTTATATCAATTTTGATGACAAGTATAATACTAATAATGTGTACTATGTGAAGGCATTGAATCATAATCTCTTAAGTGTTGGACATATGCGTGAGAATGGATATAACCTTGTTTCCAAGGAAGATGAATGTTAAATAAGAAAGAAATATGAAACTATGATTATTTCTAGAAATAAAAGTGGAAGAAATATGTATTAGTTGAAGACTGCTAGTGGGTACTACTTAATGTCTCAGATCTATGAGAGTTGCCTATGGAATTGAAGGATGTGTCATATCAATTTTTATGACCTGATAAATATTAGTGTAATACACATCGTGAGAGATTCAACAAAGTTCACAAGGCCTATCAACAATGTTTGCAGATAATGTCAAGTTGGGAAATAAACAAGAACTTTCACAGGTAAGGAAAATTTTGCTACCAAATTGTTGGAGTTGAGGCACATAGATCTATGTGTCCCTACAAAATAAGGATTTAACAAGGTGACAAGTACTTTATGCTTTTAATTGATGATTACTCTATAATGACACGGGTTACGTTTCTAAGAGAAAAATCAATTTTTTTATAGATTTTTTAGATATTCAAGGCTATGGTTTATATGAGGTAGATAGAATAATCAAATGCTTAAGATCTGATAGAGGTGGAGAATTTACTTCTAAAGAGTTTAACACTTTTTGTGAGAATCATGGGATTATGAGATATTTTTCTCCTCCTAGAATACCACAACAAAATGGGTGGTGGAAAGAATTAATAGTAGAACATGATAAAGGAAGTCAATCTACTAGAAAGAAACAATACTAACTACAATATACACACCAAATATATTTTAGGTTAGGAAAAATATTGGGAAGACACATTATGAGGTATGGTATGGAAGGACCCTTTCTATAAAGTATTTCAGAGTTTTTAGAAACAATTATATCATAAGAGATGAAGAAAACCTTACAAAGTTTTATTCCAGAGATGATGAAGACATATTTCTTGTGTATCCCACTAAAATAAAAGCTTACAAATACTACAACAAAAGGATGATAAGAATAGTTGAAAGTACAAATGTGAAATTTGATTAAGACATTCCAAAGAACATGGAAATAGAAGTTGGATATGAATTAGATGAATCAATAAGAAAATAGGTTGAAGAAAAGACTTAAGAAAACGAAGAGAAAAGTGATGTTGAAGTTGCTTCGACAATTTTTCGTAAGACCCCTAGATATGTACAAAGGAATCACTTAGAAAATTAGATTATTGGAGATAAGAGCAAAGGTGTCATTAAAAGAAGTAAAACTATTGAGCAGGTTAATCTATGATTAATCTCATAAATTGAACCAAAGACTATAAAAGAGATGTGTAGTAACTAGATCAGATTATGAAGAATCAGACTTTGGAACTTGTCCTAATAGTGACAAACAAAATTGTAATTGGAATAAAGTGGGTATTCTAGAACAAGTTGGATGAAGATGGACACATAGTAAGGAATAAGGATAGACTATTATGTGAGGCCTACCCCAGTCCGACATAAGCTTAGCACTATTTCTCATTTATATGTTCTCTTGTCGATACATATTTTGTTATTGTTGGACTATTGAGACACATGAATTCTTTATGGATTGGTTGAATCCTTTGCTTGTATACAACACCTGATTATGTAATCACGAAATCTATTAGATACTTTGTGTGAGTGATGCAGATTTCCATTTAGGACTTAGTTTTGATGGTTTAGTTTATTGGATTAGTAAGTAGATGTCAGATAATATCAGTATGCATATTTATTAAGAGTTACGTTTATGCATATGGATTTGATGCAAATATTATTAATAAATCATTGATGCAAATGTGAGTGAATGTGTTTTCTACTTACATTATGTAGTCTTCTATGTTTATGTGTGGATTTATTGGACCTACTGATGTGTGCAATGAGTGTGCAGGACAAGTTGACCATGGTACTAATTGGGGATTCAGGAATGAACCTATGTGAAAACCGTGATGCTAAGGCCCTGTCTATAAAAAGAGACAAGGACCTCGTTGTATTGTATTTTTATTCATAAAGTGAGGTGTATGATTGTATATTTTATTTAATTGAGTAAATATGTAATAAGTCATGCTCATGTGAAATTGTTGTGTCACTTGACACATGTGCACCTTGTGTGTTGGCATGAATAGTGAATGTGACTAGCATAGGCTTAACTTTACCCAAGAGTTACCTAGTATAGTCCCAATGCTTACCCTAAGGTTTAGGAAGATAAGATTGAGATACGATTGAGTCAAGGAAGATAAGGACAAATCAAGAGAGATTAGATTGAGTCTTGAGGGTTGGATTTTCGAGAGTTAACCTTGGATGGAGTTTAGGAGGGTCATTTGGACTCTTAGGGAGTAACTAGGGTAAAAAATAACTACCCCACTTGGTACCTTAGGGGTTATGGGTCATTTTCAGCCCATTAAGAGTCTTCAAACTCATTTATGACTCCCCTAAAGTCACCATTTTGGGAAGTGGCGAAATGGAAGAGTTGTAAGACTTTGGTTAAGCCATCCTTTCTTTCCTTGCAAGAATTTAACTCCATTTATGGAGAAGGCAAGTCAGGAGAGTAGATGGATTAGGGTCTCCCCTCCATTTATGACTCCTTATATTTTAGGAAGAAGGCCTATATAAGGAAGGGTTTAGAGGGAGTTTGGGTACACACCCACTCTCTAATTTTAGAGACAGATTTGTTTTGTAGGAGTAAGTCTTGAGAGAAGGAGGAAGGATGAGAAGGATGATCTCTTCACAAACCACTTTGCATTTTCCATAGGTAGGATTTGAGGTGAGTTTTCTGGTTAGCATAGTTAGAGTATTCTTTGCTTGCATTTGTACATAGCTTGAGAAATCCATGAATGTAGTTTATGTTATGGTTTTCAGCTTCATGGGTTTTCATGGAGTTTATGTGTTAAGTTTTGTATTTATTTTGTGATTATTTTTATATGGGGTTCTTCAAGGAATATTCACCCTTGGGAGGGTTGGGTAACCTCGATGGGGTGAAATTTAGTGATCTACCCAAGTAGTGTAAAGTCTCCCATGTGTGGAGGGATGTACATGGGTATATGGGTGCCCATGATGCCAAGAGTCCCCAAAGGAATTTGGGGTTCATGAGAAAAATTGGAAGGCTTGAAGCCATGACTTGTTTTGTGAAAGAAAGGTAAATTTACTCCAGTTTCCTTCATAGGGCATGTAGGAGAAGGGTATAAATTTGTTCATGAGTCCATGTGTGGCCATGGAACAAGATTAAATATGTGGCACTTAGGAATTTTGAGCCCATGTGTGGCCTATTCCTAGTGTATGTATTTTGTATTATTGGCTTTCTCCTCTTATGGTAGTCCACTTTCACCCCTTTGTTTCAGGTCTTTTGGAGACCTACGTATATCCTTGGGTATTGGGTATTTTCTTGTGTTCCTATTTTCAGATTCATGTTTGTTATGTGTGTTTTTATCCAGGTTCAATTCTGGATCTCCTAGCTCGGGAGTGGTCTTGCAAAGGCCTAGGTTGGGAGGTGAGCCTCCATTGTCAATGGTGCAGAGCACCCTAGGGTTAGCTCAAAACCCTAGCCCCAACATTTTGATAACAGTTTTGATACAAGTCTTTCAATGAGCAAGTCATGTTTTGCCTAGTCGCTCATTCGCGGAGCCAGTAGAGAGCAGAAAAGTAATGCATCGCACACTCGCGAGCTAGTTATGAGTTAAGTTTATTAGTGCGCGAGTGCGCGACAAGGAACTAGTCGCTCAGTCGCAGACGGATAGCAAGAAAAACAGTGCGCGACAATGCGACGAGGAGCTCATCGCAAGCTCGCGAGGCAATTCACAGTCAGAGAAAACACGGTGCGACAACGCGACGGTGAAATCAATCACTCAGTCGCGAAGACAAATAGTTAAGTCATGGTGTGCGAGTGAGCGACACCCGATGCATCGCCAGGTCACAGGTGAATTGATGGTTAAGTGAAAAGCATGATGAGTGCGCGACGAGCATTGTATCGCTCAGTCGCAAGGCAAAGGTCAGCTCGGGGAAACACCTAGAGAGTACGCGACACGAGCTCATCGCTTGGTCGCAAAGCAAGAGGCAGCTCGAGTTGAAGCAGCGTGAATGTGCGACCACGATTATCGCTCAATCACAAAGACATCATCAATGTGTCTTGAAGCAGTGCGGGTACGCGACGGGTGATCATCGCTCGGTCGCAGAAGGAAAGTCAGCTCGAGGCAGAACAGTGCGAGTATGCGACTTGAGCTCATCGCTCAGTCGCAGCATAAAACGTAGCTCGGGAAAAAGCAATGCGGGTGCGTGACATGAGCTCATCGCTCAGTCGCAGAGGAAAAGACAGATCGGGTAAAGACATTGCGAGAGCGCGACGAGCAGGTCATCGCTCAGTCGCAGAGCAAAATGTAAAAGGTGATTTTCATTCGCGACTACGCGATGGAAAATAGAACAGTCAAATGGTCAAATATGCTGACTTGTCAGAAGGAGAAAGCGTTGAAAAGGTCTTAACCTCCAGACAGAAAAAGAGAATGACACGGATGAAAAGAGCATCCATAGTGTCGACCATGCAGAGAAGGTGATGACAGATTGCAGATGAAGATGAAGAACAGAGAACAGCTGGAGAACTAAGATCGACAGGTAACCACCAGGGTTACAGAATCGAGGAGAAGCTAGAGATAAACATAGAAGAAGAATCTGTGAAAGGGAGGAGTTCAGTTCAGATCAGTTGTTGATAGTTAGTTAGTTACAGAGACAAAGTAGACTAGCAAGCATATTGTAATCTTCTGTATTATTAATATAAAGAAGATTGTCTGTACTTTGTGTGTTCTGTTATTCTGATCAGACTTCTGTAAAGTGTTGTTTTGTTTCTGTTAGATAATATGGGTGCTTCTT
>MU228122.1:103052-116582 GCA_018584345.1 Thuja plicata | reverse complement strand
AGGGAATTCAGTCATGAAGAGTAAGAGACAGTGAGGAGTAAAACATTTCGGTGGGTAGGGAACCTAGGAGAGAGGGAATAGAAAAGTCCTTCTGGTTAGGGTCTGAGAGTAGCCCTAAGAGACTCAAGAGTGAGTCTGGAGAATCCTGAATCGAATAGGATTCCAGGTGAGATTCCTAGAAGAGAGTAGGAATTTCAGAGAGTTAGGTGACCTCCCCATCAGTCAACCTTGTTGTTCTTGTAGGTTCAGAGAAAGCTTTTGAAAGTATAGCCGAAGTCTTGGAGTCTTGGTTGTAATCCCATTCTCAAAGTCACTTTCTGGTTTCAAAGTTTTTCCTTGAAACGTTTAAAGGAAATTGGAAATTTTTAATCCCCTTGTTTTAAGGCTCATGTATTTTGAAAGAATTGTATTCACTACTTCCTTGTAATAAGAAGAGAAAACTTGTTCTATATGCTTGTATCAATAATTACATTATTGGCTACTTCAGTTTTAGTCTTATTATTGTTGCATTAAAATGATAAGAAAATAAATGTTAAGGATTATAACTTTATTATATGTTGTTGCAATTATATAACAAAATTTCAATTAATTTAATCTGTGAAATATGCAAAGGTGTTGAAAAGATTTTATCTCCTATAGTTAATATAGCATGTTTAAATGAAAATTTATGTTCATTTGATTAAGGTTTCAATGCCCAAATTTTGGGGCATGACATATTATGCAAAGGATACATACAGGTGGAAGGCATTGAATTTGATGAGACTTGTTCTCCTATGAAAATAATGAAGGCAATCAGAATATTTCTATCTTTTGCAACACACGGGGAATTTAAGGTATATTAGATGGATGTTAAATCTGCATTTTTGAATGAGGAAATGAAGGAAGAAGTATATGTTGATCAAATGGAAAGTTTTAAGCTACCAGATGATTTGGACATGGTCTCCAAGTTGAAGAAGGCATTATATAGATTGAAGCAAGCTCCTATAGCTTGGCATGCAAGACTTGACAAATATTTGTAAAAGAAAATATTACAAAAAGGTATGACTGATATTAATCTCTACTTCAAGGTTGAATCAAATGATATTATGATTGTAGTTGTGTATGTGGATGACATTATGTTTGGAGGGAATGATGGTACATGTAAGACCTTTGCTGATGAAATAAAAAAAGAGTTTGAGATGTCCATGATTGGGGAAATGAATTTCTTTCTAGGCTTACAAGTTAATAAAAAGGATGAAGGTGTCTTTATTTCACAATCAAAATATTTCTAAAAGATGTTAAATAAATTTGGAATAGAAAATGGTAAAATGGTATGCACTCCTATGGTTACTAGATGTAAGTTGAGTAAGGATGCAAAAAATCCTAAGGCCAATGAGAGAAAATACAGACCAATGATTGGTGAATTATTATAGCTAACTGCTTCTAGACCAATCATTATACATGTTGTTTGTCTTGCAATGAAATTTCAACCACATCCTAGAGAAAATCATGTTGTTAAAGTAAAAAGAATTTTTAGATACTTAAAAGGAACACAAGATTATGGTCTATGGTATCCCAAAAAAATAAAACTTCACTTTGATGGCCTACACTGATGTTGATTTGGCTAGTTATGTGGATGATAGGAAGAATACAAGTAGAGGTGTATTTTTTCCTTATACCTAGGTTGGTTTCTTGGTCAAGTAAGAAATAGGAGTCAGTGTTTCTATCTACTACTAAAGTAGAATATATTGTTATTGCTTCATGTTGCACATATATAATTTGGATGAAATAAACTTTGAAAGATATTGGAACAATGTTTGTTTTTATTATTTCTATCTTATGTGACAATACCCGTTTAATAAACATTTGTAAGAATTTAACACTGCATTCAATGACAAAACACATTTCTATCTAGTACCACTTTAAGTAAATCATGAGTATGTACCTATAAAATAAAAAATTGATGAGATTTTTGTGAAGGTGCTCTCAAAGGATACTTTTGAATATCTCTAGGAGAAGTTAGGGGTGATTGCCCCTCCTTATTAGAGCTAAATGCATATGATTATGCATTATTCCAATGAACTTCAAGCATATCTTTGATCTAGAATAATGATTGTGGGCACCTATTAGGGGGAGATGAACATTGTTGAGAGTTATATTATATATCTCATGAGAGTTGAGAAGAATGAGTAATTGATCTACATCTTTTTCCTTTGCCATCGATGTTAAAGGGGGAGAGTGAACTTGTGTTTGAAGAATGTCCCAAGGGGATAGTAATTTATTATCATTCATGTGTTTCCATCAGTGAAAAAGGGTGATATTGTATTGATTAGAATGTGTGAGATTAGATAGACAGTGATTCAGTATGATTATTTTGGTATCGTTGTCATTTATATCAACACATAGTTACATTAATGTCAACATGCTTTTTGAGCAACAGTGATGAGGATTTTTCTTTGCATATTTGTTATGTTGCAAATCTATTGGTGAGATTTTTATATGTTTTTAAGTATAGTTTGAAGTTTTGGATTCACATTTTTATGGTTCAAAATGCAGTGCAGTGAATTTGATATTTGTTTGGGTGTGACTGTGAATGACATTATTCTATTTATGAAATACGTGCTTCACATTTCTCCATGTAATGTTTTTTAATGATTTATTTCTATAAATAAGGTATTAATGTCCTTATATTTATTCATTTCAATTGGCACATGTTTTTGGGTTTCAGAGACATGGTTTCAAAGTTTCATGGTGTTTCTACTTTAGGTTTGGCCGATCTCATGTGCTTATACTTCATCTTCTTGTCTTGGTGTATGAAAGAAAATATGTAACATGTATGGTGTTATTTTTGGTCTTACTAAAGGTGTTTTTTAGTCCACTTCTCTTTCCTCCCCACTGCAAAAATTTTTAGTTCCAACCTAATTCAAATCTTTTTCGGTCCTTGCCTAGCTAATAGTGGAGGATTTTGTAAATGTTATCTTAGTATAAATAAAGAATGAATCATTTTGGGATAGTGTATGTGGGGGGCATATACATGTATTTGTGAATTATTTTTGCAAGTATATGTATGTGTAATAAAGATGTATGAAATAATATTTGTCTCCTTGATTGCATAAGTTGAGTGTGGAGTATGGTGCATAATAGTGTGAACTTCAATGTGTTAGATACTAAAAGTAGTAAGGTGAAGGTGACTAGACATATTTTAGTTGTGTTGTGATTGTATATAAATAATGGATCTATTGTATCTTATCCTTATTAATATGGGAAGTGAGCCCTCTAGTAGTGAGCCTTCTTTAGATAATGAGCCCTCTTATAGTGACCCTTTCTTGTAATCCACCTTAACTATTTTTGATTAAGGAAAAATAGGTTTTGAAGGGACCCAAAACCCTTTACATAGAAAGTAGAATAGATATCTCAATATAACAACATCATATTAGACAAAAAAGACAATGAGACATACTAAAATCCAAATAACACAAGACAAACCTATCCCAACACTATCAAAACACCAAAAAAACAACATCAAGAGACACATTACATCAGAAACCAACGAAACATAACTAACCCAAATTTTCCAAGGTCTCAATGACCTCCTCTTCTAGTTGATCCATCTTCTGGGTAACATTATTCAATTAAATGATATGCTTAGGCATATGAAGGGTTTTATTTTTGGTTATAGCTCTTGTCCTCTTAAATGGACCCACAGTATCCTCAGTACTAGCTTCTTTTTCCTTCATCGAGATCCATAATGAACCTATCCTATTGTAATTTCTCTAGTTTAGCAACCAGAGCCTTCATTTTCTCAGCAAAGGACTTAACTATCTTATGATTATTCTCAATAATATTCCGCAAGGTAGAATCACACTAGGTTTCCCTTTGGTTAATATCCTCAATATTCTTGTCATAAACTCTGTTTATTTTGTCAACTCCCTACACATTCTTTGAAAATTAGTCTTCCATAACATTTTTTTCACCCTTCATCTAGAGGACACACACAAAGGGATCGTGAGGAGTCTTATTAGTCCCAAAAGGAGTCACAGACATCATTTGAATATCTCCCTCCTTAGACTGCATCTCCTCAAACTTAGAAGATATGGCTCGGTGCTTTAAATGGAGACTTTTGATTTCATGAAAGACCCACTTAATTATCTTGAAAAAATACAAAGAGTTGTACTTTTCCATTTGCAAAAAACCAAAAACAACCTCAATCTTTGGCTCAAATTCTAGGAGACTCAATTCTAGAGAGGTAGAGAGAGAATTCACCTCTTTATCATGAAGGGATTGAGACTCATCATAACCAGAGGGAGAAATGTGAACATCATGGTCTTGAGAACTATCATAATCAACAAGAGCTAGGACCTTGCCTTTCCCATTTTCTTTCTTCTCAGGTTTTTCACCCTGACTTGAAGGAGGCCCCTTTCACTTACTTCTACTAGTTGTCACATTCTTGGCCAGAGAGGCCACATATTCCACCTCCAATCCATTTCCCTTACTAGCATCCACATACCCTTTCTTGGGTGCAATCTTTAGTCTTTTGGTTAGGGAAGGAGGGGAATCCTCCTAATCCTCCTCTTTTTCACATTCCTTGTCCGTTGAGCTACCACTACTTTCCCCTATCTTCTCCAAAGTAGAAATACCCCTAGAGGGGGAATAAGAGACCCTAGATTTAAAATGCTCATAAATGAGAAGAAAAAGCCCTTGGTGTAACAAAGGATTCTTAAAAAGGATCTTCCTATGATCATTTATGTCGACATTAAGTGAGGAGAGTAAAAAGAAAAGAAAAGAGATCAACATCTTGTGTCTAAAATGATCAAGCATTACTAGATTGTACCCATAAACCCTAATGAATCTCCCATCCAAGGTGAAGTACTCGATAATGGGCTTGAGGAGTTCACTCCATATTAGCTTTATCTTCTCAAGTGAGTAGTAAGAATTGTTATCCTTGACTAGTTTCTCCTTCTCCTCCTTGGTGTTAGGTAATTTCTTCACGGCTCCCTCTGACAATTTCCTATCTCTATAAATTTTGATTCCCTTCATAGAAAGGCCAGTCACCTCTGCCACAAGGCTCTCATCAATCACCATATTCCTGCCAAATATGTTAAGATTCCCATTCTTCCATTCTTAGCTACAAATCCTTGTGAATTTATCGTTATACCTATGGATCTTTTTAAGGTAAGGGGTGATTCCTCTTTGCTTCAACCGATACCAAATGGTTGCATTATTCCTCCACCCTTCAAAACTAATAGGCATAAACCTTCACAAATTTTCTCCCATATTCATAATCATAGAGCAATACATGCCAATATGAGAACACAAATGACACTCCAACAAAGAGTCAACAATCCCAATTCAGCAAAGAGCCACCCAAAAAGCATGTTAGTAATTAAGAGTATTAATGATATTCTGGTATTTTGGACAATCGCCACATTTGGCAATAATATCAAAATTGATATATTTTATCATCATAATTACTTGGAAACTTTCCAAATATATCATGTGTTCGATCAAATCTTAGAAGGAAATTCACTCATAATCCAAAGTTCTTTTGCATACCAAGTTTTAATTGCCTTAAGTTTGACCCCTAGGTTAGAAAAACAATCAACCACTATATTAACTTACTGATAGGCATTAGCAATAAAGCACTTGTCAAAAGATTGAATTATATTCATAAAGGCCTTAATAATAGTGACAATATTCTAGGAGGCACTATCTTTCCCCTTCAATAATTTGATATTGTTATTAGAATCTCCCTCTATCCAAAAATTTCTTCAATTTAGGCACCTAGCAATATCTAGAATTTGATAAGCACCCATGGATTTAGTGAGGTGATTAGACTAGAATCCCAAGGGAAGTGCCACCGCTACCATAAAATTTATATTCTCATCTCTAATCACTCCACCACACCCAACTGATCCCAAATTTCCCTTAGTCACCCCATCAAAATTAATATTCACCCCGCCTATAGGAGGATAAAGCCACACCAAACCATCTATGCTCTTCTTTATTTTCCTATAGGTTTGGAAATATCAATTTTAAGCTTCCATTCCTTTAAGATTCTAAGATCATCCTCATTACAAGGGATACTAAGTCTCTTATATTATCAGCCAAAACATTAGTGTTCTCCACAACAACTCTAAAATTTTTCTCTGAAACCACTTATGGAGGAAGGGAAATTTCCCTAAAAATTATATTGTTTCATTCTTTCCAAACACCCTAGATTAGATATGGACAAATAAAAGACCACATAGTCTTAATAAATTGATTCGAAGAAGGAAAATACCATTGGTAAAATAAGTCTTGGATAGCCTTAGGGAACACCAAACTAAGGTTCCATCTCTATATATTTTTGGACCAAATCTCCCTCATGAAGTTACAATGAAGCAGGATATGGGGGGATGATTCTCAAGCTTCCAAAAAAATAGCATCTGTTAGGAATAAAGAATCCTCTTTTACAAAGATTATCATTTGTGAGAACCTTATTTTTGAGAAAGAGATAGAAGAATATATTTACTTTGGGGATAAGATCTTTCATCTAGGCCTTCACCCAAAAGGTAGGAGATGAGGAAGAAAGAGTCAGAAAAGAGACAAGTAAGGACACCAAGAAGCAGCCAAAGGAAGTTCGTGACCAAATGAGGTGATATTTAGAATCTAGATTAATAGACTAGAAACTAAGAGAAACTGAATAGGAAAAAGAGCACAATTTACCTCAGATAAACTGACCCATTTCTGGTCACTCTAATATTCTATAACAAACTCTCAAAAAAAATCTTTTCAATACTCTAAAAAAGGGGAGAAAGAAGGAAAGTTGCTTGACAATTCCTCAAACAACCACCTATCTTCCCAAAAGTAGATTTTTCTACCATTCTCCACCTTCCATCTCATACCTAAAGCAATTTTTTTTTCTATCTCTCAACATATTATTCCAAATATGGGAGCCAGGAGGATCATAGGAGAATTAATAAATTCCTCCAACAAAGAGACACTATACAAAATTTTTCTTTTCCAAATCAAATTCCACTCTCTCTTATCACCAAAATAATTCTAGATTTGTTTGGATAGAAGAGCCTTGTTAAAGATTCTAATACTTCTAAAAACAAGACCACCCATCTTTTTTGGGTTGCAAATATTTTCCCAAGTGATAAGAGGTATATACCTTTTCTCCTCCACTCCCGACTAGAGGAAACATTTTTGAATCTTCTCAATAATATCCAAAATTTTTGAGTGAATCTTGAAAATACTTAAAGCTTAAATAGGTAAATTTTGAAGAGAGGATTTCAAGATCTGAATTTCACCTACCTGACTCAATAAAGTACGTTTCCAACCAACAAGTTTCTTATTAAACCTGTCAATCAATGAATTCCAAAATAATTCTGATGAATTTGTGTAGAGACAGGGCCCTAGATAGATGGAGGGAAGGGTGGCTATCTCATAGCCAAGGATATTATAAATCCTTCTTTGTCTCTCCTCTAGAGTGTTGATGAATAAAAAAGAGCTCTATTCCCAGTTAATGAGGGGACTTGAGGCCCTGTTGTAGGTATTCATAGTATCCTTCATCAATCTAGCTTCTCTTATAGTTGAGCTGCCCATTAAAATTCTATTATCAAAAAACTATTGATGGGAACACACCATGTTATATGATGATGGGAAAATACCCTGAATAGCTCCTTCTCGAACCAAATTCAACAAGTATCTACCAATACTTTTAGCTATAATAGTAAAAAGATGGGAGAAATGGGATCTCCCTGGCTAAGGCCTCTGGACAGTCTGAAGAAGTGGGACGGAGATCTATTAAGAATAACAACAAGAGAAGAAGTAGTGATCAAATATCAAATGATTTGGAGAACTCTATTATCAAACCCAAACGCCTACAAAATTTTGATTGAGAAGTGCCAGTCTACACAATCATAAGCTTTAGATAAGTTCAATTTCATAAGGAACCCCTACTTGTTGGAAACCTATAAGGAGTGAATGTTCTCATGAACAATAATGATATAATCAAGGATTTATCACCTTGGGACAAATTCACTTTGTTGGGGAGAAATAATTGAGGGAAGGATGATCTGAAGCCTTGACGTTAAATTTTTTGAAATGATTTGATAAAAATAATTACAAAGACTTATGGGTCAGAAGAAATCTATAGAATCTGCTCTTGGAAATTTAGGAATCAAAACTAAAAAATTAGAATGGAGGCCCTTCAAAATATTTATAGCTCCAAATAAATCCTTAATTGCATTTATGACATCCCTTTCCAAAATATGCCAGGAAGTCTAAAAAAAAAAACATGAGAAAGTTGTCCATGCCAGGTGCTTTGTTACATTCAGATGAAAAAATAACACGCTTGATATCCTCCTTAAAATGGGTGACAATGAGAAATCTGTTCTGTTCATCACCCAAGACTACAAGCATAGCTTCAAGTAATTTATTTTGATATTCCCCATTCAAATTTGGATCAACA
Organism: Thuja plicata; assembly: GCA_018584345.1. Lineage (NCBI taxonomy): Eukaryota > Viridiplantae > Streptophyta > Pinopsida > Cupressales > Cupressaceae > Thuja > Thuja plicata. Next base: position 108,148 of record MU228122.1, on the reverse strand, counting down.
AAGAGGAGGGAAGAAAATAAATGGACAACTTCCCCATATCTATTTTCCTTTTCCAACCACCCATCATCAAGAGAGATGTGAGAAATCTCATTCATTGCCTTGTGTTTTAGAGTTTTCATATGAAAGAACATGGTGCTTTTATCCCCAACAGAAAGCTAGAGTGCACATGATCTTTGCTTCTAGAAAATCTCCTCCTTAGAAATGAGCTCATGATATTTAACTAGTGTCTCATTTCCCAAAGCCAAATAAATAGAGCTATACCCCTCCTTTTGGATTTTGTCCTGAATATCTTTGAGCTCCATTTGAATGGCATCCTTGGAAGAAAAAATATATCTATACACCTCCTTCCAAAGTTATATACTATCTTTTATAAATATTAATTTCTTTACAACCTTAAACATGACATAACCATCCACATATATATTTCACCAGTTCTTGATTCTTTCCTCCATATTGGGATGTGTAAGCCACATTTTCTCAAATCTAAAAGGAAAGTTCCACTTTCCTTGAATATAATCTACAACAAAAGTAATAGGGTAGTGATCTAAAACAATTCTAGATATAGCAGTTAGGGAGCATAAGAACTTGACAAACTAGTCATTAGAGATGATAGCATGTTCCAAGTGGGCTTGAATAAACTCATTACCATTCCTTATATTAGTCCAAGTAAATCTAGCCCCCTGAAGGTCAACATCCAACAATGCTTGACTGTTGATTAAATCCATGAGATCCAATTTTCTCTCCATTTGAATCTGAGAACCTAAATTTTTTTTGTCTCTTTAAGAGGCGTATTAAAGTTTCCCAGTATCAACTAGTTGTCCTCCAAAAATTTTAATATGCAAGAAGCCATCCTTCTCGTAAATTTTGTTCTTACTCCTTTGGTATTTAGGGCATAGATGTTGGACATAACCTAGGTAAATCCATCCCCCATGTGATTAAATCTAACCAAAACTATATTCTCTTCAACATTTAGAGGCATGCCATTAATGTGATTAAGATTCTAGAAAATAATGACCCCTCTAGAAGCACCCTCCAAGCTACTACCAACAACATCACTATTTTAAAATACCTTTATTTTTCAACCTTTTCCTTTGATATTTAGTCTCCTGAATCAAAATGATGTCTGGTTTATTATCTCTTACAATATTCTAGATAATATCCTATTTATGGGAGCCATTAATCCCCCTTATGTTTCATGAAATAATCTTCATTTTTCACTTGGGGAACAAACCTCCATGATGGTTTTTTGACTACCATCTACAATATTCTTCCTACATTCCCACTCTTTGTGCCATTTCAAATATTTTAGACCTGGTGTGGGTTTGGGATTTCCCACATCAACTTTAAGTATATTTCTATAGAGACACCACTTTGATGGACAACACTAGTCTTCTAGGCCATACCAACTTTCTTATTTTCTTCCGAGTTGTGTAAAGGAATCTTCTCCCTTAGTAAAACTCTCTGCATTCTTATGGTTTTCCTTTTCTTCCTTAAGACAACTTTCTCTCCCTTTTTCATCATCCTATAATGAATCCACACGAGCCATAAAGAAGAGAGGGTGATCAACATCTAAGAATATAGATTTAACAAACTCCACTGACCTTTGAGTAGTTGACTGCATAGAGGAGTTATAACCCAAAACATTACACAATTGTGAATCCTCCACCCTTAATAGTTCCCTATCACAATAGTCTTCCTTGGTGGGGGAAACAACATCATCAGATCTAGCATTTATTTTAGGTATTTACGCTTCTTCTAGATGTGGAACATGATTCACCTCCAAAAAGGGCTCTTTAGATTCCTCAAGCTCCTCATCACTTATGGGTTTCTCTGGTTCTGAGTTCTGATCGGTTGCATTTGTTCTAGCTTGTTAAACTTTTTCTTCTATCCCATTCCTATTTGGGATCTGCATATGGTTTTGGGATACCATATCCTCCAACTATATGACCTCATGGTTCATCTCATGTGCACACTCATCTTCTCCCTCTAAATTATTGGAAATATTATTTTCTCTCCGTATCTTCTTCTTAGTAGGATTTTTTTGATCCTTCACTTTATTAGCATGTGTAAAGTAGAAAAATGATGTTAATAGAATAAGAGTGTTTTGATACTCAAATCACTTATCACCTTACATTTAATGTTTAGAGTGGAGGGATAAAAAAGATATTCCCTTTTATTCTCAAATGCACAAAGGAAGGATCCAAGTTGATCAACCCAAAAAGGATCAATGCATAAATGAATCAATATATTGGAAATAAGAATAAAGAAGGAGATACTAGGTTTCCCTCTTAAAATGTGTGTGAATGAATGTAAATATGTGATATATTTAGAATTATTAAGGATTTGAATTGAAATGGATAGGATAAATTCACTAACCTTGAAATATTGTAGATCAAAGTATGCTATTTTCTAGGGTCTAAACTCCATTTCTGGAAACTTTGAAGTATGATCTGGAACCAGAACGTAGTGATGAACAAAACCCAAAAATATTTTTCCAATCTGACACTGTCTTAAGAAAAAGGTTGACCTTGACCCACAAATTTCACTCCTAACCCAATAATCTTGATCCTGACCTATACAGGTCCGACAGAAAATCTGTTCGCGAATCCTGATAGTTCGCTGAAAAGGGTATCCAGATCTGGGTTCAAATCCACAATCCTGAACCTGTACCTGCAAAAAAAGAGGTTTTTTTTTGGGGGGGGAGGGGTTTGGCTTAGTAAAACCCCAATTTAGGAATTAACCTTGAAATCAATAATTGAAATAAGAATGCTAGCAAGTAGTAGAATCTAATCTAACAATGAAGGTACAATATTCAATGGACATGCAACTGTAATTCTAATGTAGACAAATATGTAAATATGAAAGCATGAAATTTAGAAACCATAAACCTCCATGATTGTATGCTTGGAATCCACCTTGAACAGATGATGAAAGAGTCTTGAGGATGCACAAAGGATCTTGAAGGAAGATCACACCATCATGATGGCTAGATCTAGGGCTTGAATGATAAATCTTGAATGCTTGAACCAAATCCCTTCAAAGGCTTGAAAGCTTGAATCCTTGATCTTTAATGGAGAACTTAAATGCTTGAGAGGAAAACTTTAACACCTTGAAAGCTTGAGAGAATGTAGAACAATGGATGCTTGAACCTTTTTCTCCTTGACAAAATCTTGGTTAGAGCTTTTTGCACCTTAGAGAAAGGCTTCCTTTTATATGAAATTAGGGCACAATCTTCTAAGGAGCTCAAAATAGGAGAATTAAATTCCAATTAGACCCATTCCCCTAGAAGAGGACCTATATTAAATATAATTTATGATTTGGCACTTTAGAACCCAAAATAGTCGACCCAGAAGCGGGAAAAATGAATTTTTGATGACCTCTGGAAGCCGACAAGCTTCCAGATTTGGAAGGGGGACCTAGGTCAAAGTTAAGGTCAAACTTGACCTAGGTCAAGGTTGAGTTAGACCCTAACCTAGGTCAAGGTTGAAATCAACCTTGACCTAGGGGGTTAGAACCCCTAGAAAAAGTGCCGGGTGGGATAGAAGGTGCCCGGAGAGGCCCAATCAGGGTCCTAAATAGACACAGAAGCAAGAGATGATGTAGAAATGATGGGACAGTATGATGGTGGTAAAAAAAATCCCCTAGGGAGGGCTAAAAATTCTTAACATGGTAGTGCTTCCATTTTAAGATGACACATTAAGCCCCCACTTTAGTGGAAATATGGATATCGAACATGCTTGCGGTAAAGTTAGAAGAAAGACTCTGGTGGATCGCAATGAGGTAGAACATCACTAATTCAAGGACATAAGTCCTTAGACCGAGGACTATAACTCAACATAAATGCATAAAAGATATGAAAAATAAAGAGCAATCAATCATAGAAACATACATGACTACATAAGCAGGACAAGAGAAACACTATAGATAACATAGCTTCATGATCTGATCCTACTAGCATGAAAGCGAAAAAGAGAGAAAAGAGATAGTGATTACCTCACCTAGTAATATGCCCACCTTACTGTGAATCACCAAGGAGGGAGAGTCCAATAGGTTCACCCATAAATTGTGCTTGTAATTGTAATGCGTCTTTTGGCGGCTTTTGAAAATATCTATAGATCCACATTATTGTATCACTATGAATATAAAATGCGTGTCTTTTTAGGATTTAGCAACTTATGTGGGTTACCTTCCAAGGATTTAGCATATTGAAAATTTAAAAGGGTGTGTATCTCTTCAGGATTTAGAAACTTATGTGCATTACCTTCTGAGGATTTAGCAAAAATAAAAGTAAAAATGCATGTCCCTTTAGGATTTAGAAACTTATGCGCGTTACCTTCCGAGGATTTAGAAAAAATAAAAGTAAAAATACATGTCCCTTCAGGATTTAGCAACTTATGTGCATTACCTTCCAAGGATTTAGCATGAATAAAATTAAAAATGTGTGTCCCTTCAGGATTTAGCAACTTATGTGCGTTACCTTCCGAGGATTTAGCATGTTGCAAAATGTAAATTAATGTAAACTATAGTACAAGGGAGACCCTATATATGCCCCCCTCCTTTGTTGGAATTATGTTATATTTGTCATCAGTGAAAACACTTATTTGATTCTGAATGCTTATCGAGCTCATCACTCAGTCCACAGCTTATACCGAGCATTCAACAATCACTTTGTAAAGCTCAGCGGTAAACAGTTCAAACCGAGCAGAACAGTAGTCACCGAGCATATGAACAGTTCAGCAATATTTACCGAGAAGAGCAACATGTACCGAGCAGACGGTAGTCACTGAGCTTCACCGTAACTACCGAGCCATCAGTTGAAGCCAACCGAGAAGTCAGTTACTACTGAGTCATCAGCGGTTACCGAGTGACACTATATCTATCGAGTCACCAACGGCTACCGAGTTCCAAGCTACATTTCGGGACTAGTATGGACCGAGCTTCTAATCTTACCGAGAGCATGACGATGCCAAGTATTATAGTGGATGCCGAGTATCAGAAGATCACCGAGCCAGCTTGAGGAACCCGAGCTTCTACCGACTCAGTAATATTTTGTTTACTTATGAAAGGCCGACTCAGGAATAAGTTTATCTTATTTT
>MU228122.1:78935-92452 GCA_018584345.1 Thuja plicata | reverse complement strand
CACACCATCATGATGGCTAGATCTAGGGCTTGAATGATAAATATTGAATGCTTGAACCAAATCCCTTCAAAGGCTTGAAAGCTTGAATCCTTGATCTTCAATGGAGAACTTGAATGCTTGAGAGGAAAAATTGAACACCTTTAAATCTTGAGAAAATGTAGAACAATGGATGCTTGAACCTTTTGCTCCTTGACAAAATCTTGGTTAGAGCTTTTTGCACCTTAGAAGACTTAGAGAAAATGAGAGAGAAAGGATTCCTTTTATATGAAATTAGGGCACAATATTATAAGGAGGTAGACATATGAGAATTAAATTCCAATTAGACCCATGCCCCTATAAGAGGACCCATATTAAATATAATTTAGGAATTGGCACTTTGGAACCCAAAACAGCCGACTCGGAAGCGGGAAAAATGAAATTTTGATGACCTTCAGAAGCTGACAAGCTTCGAGATATGGAAGGGGGACCCAGGTCAAGGTCAAGTTTGACCTTGACCTAGGAGGTTATAACCCCTGGAAAAAGTGCCAGGTGGGATAGAAGGTTCCCGGAGAGGCCCAATCAGGGTTCTAGACAGACACAGAAGTAGGAGATGATGCAGAAATGAGGGGACAATATGATGGTGGTCAAAAACATCCCCTAAGGAGGGATAAATATTATTAACATGGAAGTGCTTCCATTTTAAGATGATACAACATGTAAGGGGTACTTCTTCACCCAATGCCCAAAATTCTTGCAAAGGAAACAAGAAAAAGACATATTTATATTCCACTGGTTGAGCCCATTTACCCAAATTAGTCACTATCTCCACATTAGGTAGAATATCAATGTCTTGTCCTAGCATACACCATTCTCAAATTCACTGCAGTCATAGGTAATATTGATAAAAGATCTCCAAAAAGAGCTAGGTAATCACATGAAAACATCCTCATACCAATATTCTAGTGGAAGATCAGGAAGCCTTACCCACACCAAGGTAGAGGAAAAGATAGTGTCATTCAGATCTAGATTGGGGGAACATCTCATTAAAGCAAGAAATGACTTCCCTATCATCCATGGACCTCCGCATAACACATTGGAAAAATATTCTTCACAAGAGAATGGAAAATACAAATATCCTTTACACATAAAAAGAATATCATTTTGACCTTTCAAGAGCCACTTATTTTTGGAAAAATCCATAACAATATCAATATTGGGCCTTAGACCCATAGATTTTCCAACTAGTGAAAGGGCCAAGAGAGAAATATTGTGATAAATCACTAGATCAGGGACAAAAATGACATACCTTCTTGAGGTCATGTCCAAAATATCATTCAAAAAAGGGAAAACAAATTTTGCACTTGGTTTAACCCAAAAAAGAGAAGACCAAGGTCGTGGTCTTGTTGATACTTCCCCCAACGAGCCTTGTGCACCCTTAGAACTATGATCATCACATGATATATATTTCCCACCTGGGTCATTGGGGAACCTAACCCCCCTATGGATTCCCATCTTCCAAATATTTCCCTCCTTCCTAGATCTCAGCTGGCCTTTATCCTTCCTGGTCTACCTATCATAAATTGACCTTCAGACAACCAGTGATAGGAGAGGTGAAAATCCCCTATCATCAACCATTTCTAGAATTACTAGCTAGGCTCCCCATTAGAATGTACTTTACCATAACATTTTTGTTATGCCCTGCATACCCATCCCTACATTTTTTGGGAAAAATGTTGGGTCCCCCTTTTTTCTTTTGTCCTTGTTCCTTTTTCTTCTGTTTTCCTCCGGCCTTTGCCTTTTGCAGGTCCACTGTTTTCTTTTCTTTTTGGTTTCTCTCCCTCTGGGACCCGGTCTCAGAGTGTTTTGTTTCTTTGTGCCAGCCAGATTCTGGACTCTGAGATTCTTTTCCATTGCTTCCTCTTTAGTTAGAAGGTGTGGTTGCATGGATTCCCCAGGCCCGAAGTCTGGAGGTTTTCCTTTTCTCAGGACTTGCGAAAGGAAGTGGTGTGTTTTCACCTAAGGGTATAAATGAGGTTTCACTTGTCATTTTTATATTTACTATGAATAAATTACCCTCAAAAAATTAAGAGTGGTCAAGAGTGATTTGTGCAAATTTCTAGTGAGCTAAGTACGTTTGCTTCGAGTGTTTAATGATGAAGTTTCTGTTTGAGCTTGTGTGTGCTTCCAGTTATCCTATAGGGGCTTTGGTGTTCATGGTCCATGAAGATATCTATTTGAAAAGCACCTCCCATGCCCTTCCATTTGCATTCCTGGTGTTTAAGGTAGGCCCTTCTAGTTCTATTTGTTTCTTTTTGTTTGCTTTATTCTTTTCGTCTCTAGTTTTGTTTCGACTTTGTTTGCTTTTTGTCTTTTGGTCTTCGTCGTCGCCTCCCGTTGGTGGGCTAGATTTGCAGGAAGGTTGTCCACCTTCTGTGTGCTTTATTTTATGTACATTTGTAGATAGCGTAGGATTATCTGTTAAGTAGTTATAAAATGGTGTAAATTAGTTGTAAATCTCTGTTAGTTGTTAGTAGTCTGTAGGTTAGCAAGTTATCTACTGTAAATTTGCCATTTTGTGACTTCCTATATAAATTTGGTTAGTTAGCGTGTCTCTATATAGTTTGTATATTTTGTCAATCCTGAGATGCCTCTTTGGAAAGCTCACTGCACCCTCTATACTAATAGAACCAATTTGAGCTCGCCCACCTGGTTCTTGCTGGACTCAAACTCGGCACCTCGCCAGTTCGAGTTACAACTTTTCTCTCTCCTCCCATCGCTTTGACATTGATGATGGGATTTCCCCACATATGAGAATTTAAAACAAACCCAAGTGGCATTCATTTCATCCATGTCAAGACATCTATCACCATATATGCCATTACTCTGTTTATTGCATGACCAAGCAACAACCCACGTCAGCCCAGTACGGCTCACTACCCTATCATTTCAATAACGGCTAGTTCTCTGGTCTCCAAACAATTTAACCAGTAGGGAAAAGTTTTTAAAATTCATTATTCTTTGAGTGTAAGCTCTTAGACTCCAAAATTTTGGGTCCAAAGTTTTTTATTCATTCACAGCGATCTTCCTCCAGGTTCCCCGGAGTCGACCGATCATTGTCAAGCAGTTAATAAGAGTCAGAAGGTAGGTGATCCAGATAAGGTATGTCAGGTGGAAGAGATATTTTTGACAAATGAATCCCTTAAGGCGCCGCTCCTACATTAACTACCCAGTACACATCAAATATAGGTAGCCACAATTTGCATTTATGAGGCATGTAGCCTAGGATACTAGGACAATAAGATTTCTTCTATAAACTATCTCGACACTCTTCTCTAGGCTGATTATTCCAGATTTCTCCTCTTATCTTCTTCTTCTGTCTTGTCAGACCTCTGCATAGCCCAAGGTGATTGTAAGTGGTGTAGGTAGTACTGGCCACAAGATAATGTATTATATGTGGCAAGTGTATAGTTAGATTAGGTTAAGTTTTAGGTCAAACTTTATGTATAAACAAGAAGTTCGAATCCATAACAAGGGTTGACAAAATTGATGATTTTGCAGTCCAACAAGTAATAGAAACATAGTATGTTACTTTTAGTTGTTTTTAGGAGCTTAATGCTTGGCTGTTCTTAATAGCTTAGAATGCTCCCTTGGAGCCATGAATGTACTCGCCAGTGATGTTGGAACAATTTGAGTTAATGAAGAAGGAAGAAAATCTTGTGGCTGCATGTTTTGTTTTGTTCTGATCTTCGAAGTAACGATATCTTTTGTGTAGTATGTTTTCTTATGTCCTTTGCTCCCATGTTTTAGTTTAGATTAATGATCTTACCTCCCCTTGCTACTGAATGCATGTGAATCGTTCATTCTTTATGTATTAGGTATTTAGTGTAGTTTCTTGCATTGGAGCATTGTTTGATGTTTGAATATATATTGCATAAATATAGGTAGAAACATCTATCTAACCTTGACTGATCTTTTGCAATTTCTTTATTAAGTCCAAATGCTTGTAGGAAACCCCATCCTTTTGAAATCCTTGAGAAGATGAGTAAAAACCAACTATCCCATCAAACAAAAGTCGCCTGCCCAACTTAGCTCCTCACATCGTCGAGACCTAACTACCAGGTGCTTGGAGGCTAGGAGAATTCATTCTCTGGTAAACCTCTTCAGGCAGAGTTGGCTGGTACCCTAGTACCCGGTGACAACTTATCTCTATTGACAGAGCCAGTCACAAAGTCCTGTCAATAGAAACTGGTGCTAGAAGGAGGGCATGAGCGCATCTCCCTCTAAATATTTTGATTTTACATTGCCTGAGGGCTCCCCAATTAGTAGTTTTAAGAACCAAACTTTTCACAGAATAGGGTTGTCTTCACCCCTCCATTTTGAAAGAATCCTTTGATCAAACCTAAATCCCAAAGCATTTTTAGAATTCAGACCTCCCATCCAAAAGAGTAGGACCCAACAAATGACACAACCAACCAATTTTATCTGGGGATTTGCTACACACCTTAATACCCAAATCCCTCAGATAATCTCGATAACTAGTGTTCAACCTAGCCAAAAAAACATAGTCCTGATGGCTACTTACTTCAGTAATACCGAGTCCCCAATGATCCAACACTGGATACAACATCAAGATGTTGTGACCCGAATGTTTCCTCTGTCTTTAGGATAGAATGAGATTAACTGGTACCTAAACCTGCCCACCAACTCCATCAATAGTTGGAAGGATATGAAAGATGCCTTCCTGGTGGCCTTCTACATTCACGTGGACCCAATGTGGTCCCATAGCCAATTTATCTCTATCAGGAAGGAACTGAATGAACCTCTTGCCACATTCAACCATCAGTTCCAATGTGCCTTGAAGTGGTGCACATGCCCTTTCATCCCATTCACTAATGTAACCATCCAGACATACCTGAACTCCATGAACCCCATTGTTTCCACTCTCCTCTGGAGAACCACCACTACCAATGACCAGGATACTCTAGAAAAAGTTTACAACTTAGCCCTGGAGTTGTCCCACGGTTTGAGAAAAGCTCCCGGTGGGATTGGATAGAGCCTACCATTCAATATGATACATGGTGAGACTCCTTACGCTGGGGGATACAACCCCAATCTAGAAATAGGTGCCCCAATGATGGCCATGAGCCCACTGCCGATAGACCAACAAGCCTGGTACATTTACCCATCTCAAGCACAGACAATACTAGGTCTAGAATACATTCCCTGGAACCAGCCGCAACAAATGCATCAACCTTTGACAAAACCCTCTGGAGTACCTTTCTTCCAGTCATCCATGGTTGGAGGGTTTCTATCCTTGACTCTGGGAGCTGCTACCACTTTCCTCGGGAACCCACCACAACAGTCGTCACACTATGACACAACTACCTAGCTGTCCACCGAGTTTCAATCCCTCTAGTGATTGGTGTCCTCCTTAATGATGGACATGGGACAACTAAAGGTGGGGCCTTCCGTACCCCACAACTCCAGTTCCCCTAGAGGGAATTCTTTCTCTGGACAATGAAACACCAATTTTGGAGGTCAGAACTACAACGGGCCTCAACCCAACCAACAACAATGGAACAATAATGCAAATACTGGAGGTCCTCCTCCTAATCAAAATACCACTTAGAGTGGTGCTAGACCTAGTCATTCTACACAACTCACAAAATTCTACTCCCTGACCACATGGTGTAGATTGCACGACACTGGCTCCCATTCCAAAGTGAACTGTGCCACACTATTAAAGATCATCATGATCTCCCAGTCAGATATGCAACAACCTGCTGATCCTACTCCCCTAGAATCATCCTCATTAGAGCCCCCTCACACTGCCTTCACATGTGAGACCATATTCTTCTGGATAAACAAAGAGGATGAAGAAGAACCTGAGTTACAGGGGTTCTTTGATGAATCAATCCTAGCCTTTGGGGCCAACACCTTCACTAGCCTGTGAACTCCATACAACACTCGAAGCCAGGCTGGCAAAGGGCCAGCTTACGCGTCAACGCCTCCTAAGAATACCACTCCCATGACAACACAAATGATCACTCCTTCTCACCGAAAGGACCTGGCCCTAACCACACCAGGGATTCAGCTAGGGGAAGCCAAATTTACCCTGGGGGCATGTATGGTGAATTTACAAGGCCAAATACAAAAAATGAGAAAAAGAAAAAAAAAAGTGCCATTGATGAAAACCTGGCAAACAAGCGTCATGGTAGCAAAAAAAAAGAAGAATTTCTGCCAAGAAGGTGAAAACCTGGTAAACAGTCACCTCTTGTTCCACAATGCTATATCTATTGCAGCACTACTTGGCTTTATGCATTTGCTTTTCTGCATTGCTACTTTCTTGCTTTCCTGCTTACATTTGCTTTCAGTTCCTGTCAAGACACCAACTCACATGGATTGAAACTAGTCATACTCTCAGGGAAACCCTCCTAATCTAGGGGGCACTGTCCTATTATCTCTTAAGGATCTTCTTCACATCAGTCACCAGTGGTTCTCACTGTGTCTGCCTACTGATGTATATCTTATACTACGATCATTTCATTTGAGCATCTCTCTTGCGTCAGTCACCAGTGGTTCTCACTGCGTCTGCCTACTGTCGCTATTCTATCAAGATTGCTCACATTTGTTACAGTTGGAGTTATACCCACATGCTCTATCTATCAATACTCGGTCTTGACATTTCTTTGCTTTAGTTTGTACATATCTTTCGATCACTTTCGTGATACTCTGGTTCCTTTGCGGACCCTCCTGACTTGTCATTGATTCAGTGCCATATGCTTGGGGGCAATCAAATTTGGTTTGTCCTTGCAACATACATCAAGTTATTCATCATTACTTGGGGGCATGGGCCCCCCATTTGATCACATATTTGGTTTACACCCACGTCAGTAATCTCGTCATTTCTCAAGGAAACTCGTTACTGACACAAACTGGTGTTTTTCAACACCACCATAAACAATATTTTTTAACACTATCTTTGGACAAATCTGTGTTTTTTTAACACACATTGGATATCCCACACGTAAACATCTATCGATAAAATTCAAACACAATGCACACACAAGCACAACGGTGTTTTTCAACACCTCATACATATATACATTCACAAAACTTTGACACATGCTGAGCTATGCTCGAATATTTGTTTGTATGCTGTCTATTCTCATGGATTTCATTGATATTTTCTTTGTCTATTGCTTGTTGGTGTAGTCTCGATGTTTTGGCAATGTAAAATAAATAGGGTGTATGTGATAAGAGCTCCCGCACTAAGGTGGAACAACCTCACATCCCTCGATCTTGTTTATTTGTATGCCATGGTGAGGTTGGTACTATCTCCTTGCTTGTTATTGCTCTATTTGTCATTAATTTGTTTGTTATTGATCTATTTGTTTACGCATGACCGCACTCATGGTTATCTTAGTTTTGAGTGCCTCGATACTGGTGTACTCTTGCAACATTAACTGGAAACAATGTTCAGGTCATCTTGGCTTTTGTGCCCTGGTGCTTACATTCATTTCCTACATTTCATCTGATGAAGTGTTATATTCATATCCTTATGGTTGCATTGTGGCACCAGTAAGGGTTGTATCGACTTTGATGTTCCAAAAAAAATGCTCAATGATGATGATTATACGATGGGTCTCACAACCATGTCCTAGGATTGCACCTTCATATTGCATCTAGCATAGGATTACATTTTCATTCTAGACTTGCATTGTGACAATGATTTAGTGTTCTCTTCATTTCTTTCTTTTGGGTTCATACTTTGGAGAGTTCTTCTTCACCGTTCGCGTTTCATCATGACTACACAGGTGTTTGATCCTCGCTCTTGTTTCTTCACATGTTCTTCTGGTTAGCATTTGTCATCTTGCATGAGATGTTTGTACCATATACATATTCATATTCACAATTCATCCTCATTTACATATTGCATTTGCATAAATAATTTACATACATACATCTTTACATTCATACATATCTTTCAAACATGTTCATCAATTTGCATACATTCTAAACATCTAAACATCTAAGCATATAGGAAACATCTCATAAAAGATAATATACAATATGCGATGATACCAAAAGATGAGCTCATATATATATATATATATATATATATATATATATGTCGATACAAATACAAAATGGTGCTACTCGAGCATGATCTATCTCAAAATAGAGATATAATACAAGGATGCCAACGCATCAGATACATCCTATGATCTCATCTGTATCTGTCTATCAAGATCCTAGCTCTCTTCCTCTCCCTCATCACCTGGAGGAGGTGGAGGTGGGGCCCTATCCACTAGAGATGCCATCTGTGCTCCCTCCGACCCTCTCACGTAACTCAAAAACCTGGCCACCTGAGATGCCTCGTCAGGCACTGCACCTATATATGATGCATAGTAGCAAGCTGCCTATGCTGTCTGATGCTGCACATCCTCCTGTGTCACCCGGAGCTGCTCTTGAAGATCCTATATCTCCCGGTCTCTATCTAGTAATTGTGCATCTCACACAGCTAACTGGATAGTCAGATCTCCCAGCTGTCTAGTGAGCTATCTCACTCTCTCCCAGGATCGTCACTGCGGGTCCTACGCTATGTCCTACATAGGCTGATCCTCCTGTATAGGATCATCCTTCTTTCCCTCCTCCTGTGGAGGTACCTGTTGCTCCTCATCTAGCTATGTTGCTAGCCGTCACCAAGACTGTCTAGTGCTCCCACTGTCACTAGCTCCAACATCCATCCCCATATGTCAGGCGGGGATGTCAACCTGTACTATCCTCAGTCAGGGACCCTGTTGTAACCCTAGTTGTGCCCTCTGCTATGGTGGGGGCATCTGTATCTGCTGTACCTGTGGTTGAATGACCTATGGAGGCACCACATGCCCTCGACTTGCTATACCCACTGGTTCAGTGAATCTCAGAAAAGGGTGCGTGATAAAGTGCTCCCTATACTTAGCAGTCACGCCAGCATCTGCTACGTCCCTGAGGTAATCCCACTGCACTAGGACCAATGCATGGATATCTATCATCATGTGCCCCTGATCCAACTTGATCCCCCAGCCCCTCCTGAGCTCATCAATAAATCAAGTGTACACTGTATACTCCTAGGAGATGTCCTGTGGGTGACCAAATTGTCGCCATACCCACTTCTACAGGAATCTCTCAATGACTGTGATGGTGTGACCTATCATCATACAAGAACAAAACATATGACTCAGCTGCTCTGCTATGTCATCCTAGGCCTTTTTCAACCTCCAAGGCCTCCATATCACTGCCGCTAGATCGTCGAGCTAAGCTCGCCACTGATCAACCTTACCTAGCGCAGGCTGGGTAATCATCCCTCTATACCAGTAAATATAAGGCTCCAATGGCTGCCTCATATCCTCACAAATGGGTCTGGTGATGGGAAGATGCTCCCACACCCATACTTGTAATACAAAAACTCCCGCTGCCATGCTCTTCACCTCTTGATAGGTGATCTCATGCATCTCATGATACATATGTGCCAACATACACTGGCCCCATCTGTAGTGCTGCGATCGTGCTATCATCAGCTATAGCATTCTGCCCCACCCACACTCTATCCTGTGCTATCCATGGTCAGGCATCAAGTAGCACCCAAGGAAGCATGCTAAAACCATGAGCAACCTATGAGTCAGACCATACTCACTGATCAGATCCTCCCATGGGATCGCTCTACCCATCACCAGATCATCCTGGAAGATCTCTCTCAAAGCTGCTGTGCCCAACTTGGGTCGTGTCTCATACTCAACTTAGACACCGACAAATGGTACCCTCAATATCTGATAGATATCCTCGAGAGTAATGGTCATCTCCCCCTGTGGTAAATAAAATGTGTTCATTTCTGAATGGAAACGCTCGACCAAAGCTCCCAACAGTCCATGATTAACCCGAATCTTGGGTATCTCACATAATGTGCTTAGTCCCAAAGTGCCTATGTGTGCCATCTCAACATCATATAACTGAGATACTAACCCGCTGATCGCTAGATGATGCGATCTGAATGCTATATCTGGGAAGTCCACCTACAAGACATACAAACAACAGAGCACAATCAGTAATCGATAATAATCAAAGCATAATGCGATGAGAAAGCATTCAAGACATCCTATAGACATTAACAACGCTAACACAAATGCTATTGGACGTGATGCAGACTAATTTCATGCTCTTTTGGACCACTTTTCCTCATGCGAAGAAGCAGAATTTCACGCGAAGAAGTTCTTCACATTGCACGATACTGGCATTTCGTGTGAACTCTTATGCCTGTTCGTGCAAGAAAATGCCCTCTCAAGGGGTTTCTCATGCGAAACTGGGTACTTTCCCGCGTGAGGTTCCACATCGTGTGGCACAAAACATCGTTTCTTCACGCGAGATTTCCCTACAGGGCACGCGAAGAAACTACTTCTTCGCACGAAGATCCGCGACTCAACTTTTCAAAATGTGAAAAAATGAGCAATAATTGACCGAAATGAATAAAATTTGAATTCCAGAGAGGTTTGTCGACTACTTACGGGAGGTCCATACGTTGCGGGCTAGCTGTGTCTCCTAGATCGCTTGAATCAATGACTGCTGTAGGGGACCACCATTTTGTCTTTTAGCTCAGAGCTCAATTCTCAAAAGTCAAAGGGTTGAAATGATTTGAAAATGACCCTTTTCGTCCTTATATAGGTTTTGACCTAATTTTTCAAAGTGCTTCATTTTGCACAAAAATTGCACCACTACCTAATTTGACCGCTTTGAATCCATTTTCATGATCAAAATCGAAATCTGACACTTCTATATAGCTCAATCACATTTTAAAATTTTTGGGACCGACGCGATCAGACACTTGTGCAGTCAAATTTCTGACGTCGCTTTCTTGTCAGAATCTTATCATATCATCATTTTCTGAAATCTTTGACTTTTTTCTTCAAAAGTCAACTTTAGTCAACTCTGGTCAACCCTAGTCCAACTTGGTCAACCAGACCTTGAAATCACTCAAAATTGATTCTGAATCTTCTGAATTCTTCCGTAATCTATTTTGATTTCTTCTTGATCTTTGACTCAACATCTATCTGTAATTTTTCGCTCTCCATCATCATTATGACATGTCATCTTTCTATTTTGCTCCCAAGGGGGCAGGATGATTACATCATTGAATCTATTTCAATCAATCTGATCTGATTTTCAAAAGTTCTCATCACTTGGGGCATGTTCAGTTTTTCGTACCTCACAGTCAAAACTGGATACTCCACAATCAATAAGGGCATCTTTGTTCCTTACATCTTGTCATCTTTTAAAGTATTTGAGCAATCTAACCCAGATTCTTGAGGATCAAGCTCTTTTTTGGAAATGATTCTCGAAATCTATCTTTTGAGATAGGTATCGGGGCAATCTAACCCTAAATCCTGAAGGGTAAGCCTCATTCTGGGGATAACCTTGTGAAAGATATCTATCTTTTTGGGACAGGTATCAGGTCAATCTAACCCTGACTCCTGATAATCAAGCTCCGTTTTGGAGATGATTCTAAAACCTCTATTTTACTATCTTTTGAGACAGGTATCGGGGCAATCTAACCCTGACTCCTGTAGGTTGAGCCTCATTCTGGGGATAATCTTGTGAAAGATATCTATCTTTTTGGATAGGTATCGAGTCAATCTAACCCTGACTCCTGAAGGTTAAGCCTCGTTCTGGGGATAACCTTGTGAAAGATATCCATCTTTTGAGATAGGTATCAGGGAAATCTAACCCTGACTCCTAAAGGTTAAGCCTCATTCTGGGGATAACCTTGTGAAATATGTCAATTTAACCAGTGTTCGGGCGATCTAACCTAGATATTGGGGGACTAAGCTTCGTTCTGGAGATAGTCCTAAAATCTTTATCTATCTTTTGTGACAAGTATCAGGGCAATCTAACCTTGACTCCTGAAGGTTAAGCCTCATTATGGGGATAACCTTGTGAAAGATGTCAATCTAACTAGTGTTTGGGAAATCTAACCTAGATATTGGGGGACTAAGCTTCATTCTAGAGATAGTCCTAAAGCATTATTTTACTATCTTTTGCGATAGGTATCGGGGCAATCTAACCCTGACTCCTAAAGGTTGAGCCTCATTCTGGGGACAATCTTGTGAAAGATATCTATGTGACCGGCGTCTTGGCAACCTAACCCAGACTTTGGAGAGTCAAGATTTGTTATGGAGATGGCTCTAAAATATTTGCATCATCAATTTTCAAATCTATTCTTCTGTGCTTCAGGTATCAGACTATTCTTTGAATCAATGCGCTGCTCACACATGAATTCAAAGAGGGGCAAAATGTAACACCCCAAAATTGGCATCTTGCAACCTTAACCAATTTTGTTGCATTTGTCATTCTTTTGGATCATCAAAGTCCTATTGTACTAGGCAATTCTCAATTTTTGACTGACTCTACTCGACCTGAGTTTCAAATGTAGAAAATCCTAAATCTGCATCAATCATACATCATGTTTAATTCCTAAATATCTATTGGCTAAATAAACCCTATGATTGAATTAATTTAATTATAAATTCCTAGCACTTTAATTAAATTAAATTCACCCTCTTTAGCTGAGACACATGAAAAAGGAATTAAATAATATTTAATTATTAAATAAATATCCTCATTTCAATAATTGAATTTAATTATTCAGATAATTGAGAAAAAGAAATTATGGGGTCATATTTATTTAATTAATTGGATATTCTCTCAAAAATCTTATCTCTGTTCAGAAATAGAAACTTTGAATTAATTGTGCTTTAAAGAGAAAGAAAACAATTTATTTCAAATAAAACAATTTTAAATCAAATAAAGAAAACAGTTAAAGCAGGAAGAAAACAATTTATTGTATTCTTTTGAATAAAGCTTTCTATTTTAAACTGGCTTTTGTATCTGTTTTATTTCAAAGAGGAAAGTTTCTATTCTGATAATCTCTGAGTCTATAAAAGAACTCTCATTCTTCATTCAAAAACCCCCACTTACTTTTATGCATAGTTAGAATACTGAATTATTGTCTCATTTCTTAATATCTCATATAGAATAATTTCATATTGTAATAAGATAGTTTCAATTTCTAGAATAGTTGCATTGAAAATCATGTCTTAGATTATTTTACATCTTTCAAATTCTTAGTATAATCTTGCATTGTATTGCATTCATCATGATAAATCCTTCGTTCCTAGATTGGTCCATGGTTGTGAGACTCTCGTTGATGAAGGGAAAGGTAGGAGAATCCCCAATGGAGATGTCCTAGCCCCAGTAAATAACCACACAATGAAAAAAATAACAACACAGAGATTTAGATCCACACAATGCAAATACTCATAATAGAATCATCATATTTTCATCCAACATGCCCGGCTGTAAGGCCTTCCAAGTTACAGCCAAATACAATGCAATTACAAGAGGAACTCCACAATATCTCACAAGATCCAAACCAAACCCTAGCCACACTATGGTAGAAACCTCCAGGAAGATCCAAACTTGTGCTCGCAAGCCCACCAAGCAAT
>MU228122.1:56177-76957 GCA_018584345.1 Thuja plicata | reverse complement strand
AAGATCCAAACCAAACCCTAGCCACACTATGGTAGAAACCTCTAGGAAGATCCAAACTTGTGCTCGCAAGCCCACCAAGCAATCTCCTTGTTTCCCAAGCCACAACTACTAGTTCCTCTCAAAACTCTCTCCTCTGCCTCTTCCTCTACTCTAGGATGGATGAATAATGACTAAAGACTTCCCCTACAACCCCTAATTATACCAATCTAAGCCACAGGTCGGCCCAGAACATAAATTAAATACAAATACATAAATTAAATGCCACAAGTCGGCCAACAACAACAATTAAATGCCCAAAATTGACGTCTTAGTAAAATTGTGATATCTCCTAGCTCCGGATGAATTAGGACTCGTGCTTTGAACCATAGGTAGAAATCTAGGCCCTCTTCAATCCCTAAAATTTTAATCATCTAAATATTTTTGGAAAATTACTTATATAGCCTGTAATAGGCACCAAATTCCTAAGCAAGGCCGAGCTCCTCCCAGTCCATGCCAAGCAACCAAGACCATGCCAAGTTCCATTAAATACATCAAAACCAATTACCCAAGACCCAAGTAGGTTTACACAACTCTACCAAATCCCTCACACATGAAAATAAGTCCACACAACTCCATCAAATCTCCCAAACATGCAGGATAGCCAACTACCCTGGGATGCTCCTGCATCACTCATTTTGAGAGCGATTTCAAAAACCCCATCTGGATAGAAGGCAATAGTTCAAATCATGTAGGAAGATAGGATGAATAATCTCATATTAAGTCTTGTGTGTACCTGGTGAAGAAGGACTATGTTGAAGTGTATGGTGAATTAACAAGGCCAAATTTACCACATACAGGGGATAGTTTGACACCACTAAGGCATTAGAGAGCACAACCACATCCATGACCTTGATGGAGGTTTTGATAAATGTTTCTAAGTAGAAGAAATCCATTTTGTAGCTCTTGGGAAACCCAGAAGCCATCAATCATCCACCAAAGATTGTCACATTTGACAATGCCAACTCGACAGTCTTTCGGAGAAACACAGAGGATCCTCCCTTCCTACTAGGATTGAACATTCAAGGGAAGAACCTTTACAACTTCCTGGTAGATTCTGGTGCTTCAGGAAATGTCATGCCCTTATCCATATGCCAGAAGCTTAGAATCACTCCCACACTATCCAAAGGTGCAGTAGTTCAATTGGACAAAACTGCCATAAAAATGTTTGGTGAGCTGAAGAACGTCTAGATTCAACTCATCCAAGGCCCCCAAATATCAAGCACAATAGACATCCAAGTCATGGACATCCCTGAAACCTACGGGATGTTATTAAGTTAGAATTGGCCAAAATCCCTCAATGGGTATTTCTCTACGGACTTCTCCCACTTGTGGCTCCCTTAGAAGGGGAAATCAAATCAAATCTAAGTGGAGAGTGAACTAAGAATGAAACAGGCCCTCACCAAAGTTGGGAGGGTAAATGAAGTTTTTTTTCTCTAAATCTAATCTCAAGGTGTACCAAACATGATAAATCCTGACCTTTGATTTTATCCTCAATGAGGATCCTATAATCTCTCAGAGAATTCAGGATCTGGATGAGAAATTGAAGCATGAGGTAGACTCACAAGGTAGCATGAAAACTCCTCCCACTCTCTTATCCGACATTTGGTGTCGGGTAAATTATCAAAAACATTCTAAATTGGAGTGTGAGGCTTGAATTACTTCCACTACCCACCATATCAATGACCTCTGAGAGAAAGAACACAAAGCCAAATTTGCTAGACCAAGCAATCTGCCTAGCGATACACTTTAGGTGCTACTTGTCTAGGAACCTGAACTAGAGGAATCTCCAGAGGAAAGTCTCACCCATGCACCATTAGAGCTAGAGGAATCCAATCGCAAACCTCCCAATCCCAAAACCAATCCAAATGTCACTTCACCTCCCTAGCCCCAGAAAATGAACAATGATTTGTGGATCCTGAAGTTTGATGGATCCCAGTCTAAACAAGGCTGCGGGGTTAGAGTGGAACTAATCAACATGCGGTGGAAATGCTTCCTTGCATCTTATAGGCTATAGTTTAACTGCACCAATAATGTCATAGAGTATGAGGACTTGGTCCTCAGACTCTTGTTTGCATTAAGGAAAGGGATCACCCACCTCCGGGAAATGGGTGATTTAGAGCTGATTGTAAAATAGGTCTGGAGCTAATACACATGTCATGACAAAAGTATAGCTACATACCACAACTGGGCATGGATCCTAATCAAAAAATTTGATGCTTTTGGCATCGAGCTCATTCCTTAGAAACATAACTATGTTCTAGATGCCCTTGCTATGTCCGCTAGCACCCTCGAGCCGATGGCTGATTCCCGGCTCTAGAAATTTTCTGTTGAAATGGTCCCCACCATGTCCATCCCAGATAATATCACCCACTTTCAAGTTTTTGAGGATGACCAACATATTTTGGCCTTCATGGCCAATGTTGGCATCTTCAAGGATCATATAGTGGAAGAAATTGATCATGACGATACCAGACAGGGTGAAGAAGATGACGGGATCATTGACCTACCCACCAACACCATCCCTAAGGGGATGGTAGCTCTAGAAAGAATCTTTGATTTGGACCCTCAGGGATGAGATAAGATATCATCCTCCTCTAAGGGAGTAAAATTTGAAAAAGTCAACATCGGTAAAGCTGATGAAGAAAAATTGGTCCACATTGGTACCTCCTTCTCCCTAGAGGAGAAGGAGAAGATTCTCACAGTTCTCTGAGAATAAATTGATGTTATTTCCTTGGGGTATGAAGACCATAGAACCTATGATACATCCATAATGACTCATACCATCCCACTAGAACTAGATTCCAAAACTTTTTGGAAAAATTAGAGGCTGCTAAACCCGTTGATCAAACCTCTAATCCATCAGGAGGTTTAGAAATTACTGTCAGCCCAGATTATCTTTCCTATCCAACACACAACATGGGTTTCCAACCTCATACCCGTGTGCAAGAAGAATGATGAGATCCACATGTGCATAGATTTTTGCAATTTAAACAAGGCCTCCAAGAAGGACAATCACCCTCTCCCATCGCTGGATGAGGTGTTACAAATTGTTAATGGTTCCCAAATGATGTCCTTCCTAGATGGGTACTCTGGATATAACCAAGTTATGGTTAAGTTCAAGGATAGAATGAAAACAATGTTCACCACCAAGTGGGGAACATTTGCATATCAGAGAATGCCCTTCGGCCTGATTAACGTAGGGTCCACATTTCAAAAGGCTATGGACATTGCGTTTGAGGGCCTGGTTAACAAATGCATAATCATCTACATGGATGATTTAACAATCCTTTTCTGGGACAAGCATGATCATTCCACCCACCTCGCCCATATCTGCGAGAGATGTCGCTGGTATGGTATCTCCCTCAACCCCAAGAAGTGCATATTCGAGGTCATTGAAGGGAAACTACTCAGGCATATAGTCTCTGAGAAAGGGATATCCATCAACCCTGAGAGAGTTGAAGCACTACTAAACTTGCAAATGCCTGACAGTAAAAAGGAGATGAGATCTTTCTTCAGAAAGATAAATTTTGTCTGACAGCTCATTACTGGATTTGCTGAGATTTTTAAACCACTAAATGACATGATGAATAAAGATACCAAGATTGAGTGGAGCCCCGAAGCGAAGTGAGCATTTTCTCAGATCAAGAAAACCATAGTGGAGGCACCAGTCCTGGCAAGTCTGGACTACTCCCTCCCATTCCATATCTACTCCTTTGCTTCACTGCATTCTACCACTGTATTTTTAACCTAGAAGGTTAAGGGGGAAGAGAGACCTATTGCCTTCATGAGCTCCCCCTTCAAAAATGCCAAAGTCTGATATACACCCTTGGAAAAGCAAGCCTTCACTCTAGTTCGAGCCGTGAAGAAATTCTGGCACTATATTCTCCAGAGTAAAGTGCATGTTATGATTCTAGACTAGGCTTTCAAATATTTACTACTACAAAGTGAACTAGGAAAATTCCCAGGGAAATAGATGGCCATCCTCCAAGAATATGATCTTGAGATGCAATCAATGAAGATAGTCCGAGGCCAAGGACTATGTAGAGCGATGGCAGAAGTAACTCCAAACATCGAATGTCAAACTTATACTGTGGAGTTCATCACTAGGATCCATGGTATACCGATCTGGTGTACCTATTTCTCAATAATATGTGTCTAGAGGGGCTTCCCCCTAAAAAATGTCGCACTCTATGATTGAAAAGCGCACACTTCATGATAAAAAAGGGAACACTTTTTCACAGGAACTTTGAGGGAATTTACCTCCGGTGCATAGACAGAGACTAAGATGCCAAAATGATAGAAGAATTCCATGGGAAGTTTAGAACCGGGCATGGATCAACTGATGCCACTACCCATCAGATTATCTAGGCCAGATATTAGTGGCCTTTCATCTTCAAAGATGTTTACACTCATGTAAGCAAGTGTCACACTTGCCAAACCATAGCCCATCGTGAGCGGAACCCAGCCATGCCTTTACAGCCAGTCTTTGAAGTTCAACCCTTCACCCAATGGGCATTCAATTTTATCAGGGAAATAAACCCCAAATCATCCCCCAACCACTAGAATACCTTGATTGCAACCGATTAGTGTACCCGGTGGTCTGAGGCAATCTCATGCAAGAACAACATGATAGATGTACTTATCAAATTCTTGGAAGAAAACATAGTCACAAGGTTCATAATGCCCTTTTCTATCGTGTGTGACAATGGTCCAACATTTTATTTAGTGTAGTTATTAGATTGGACCAATTAGAGGAAGATCACCCTAAAGTTCTCTAGCAACTATTATCCCCAAGGTAATAGTATAGCCGAGTCTACCAACAAAAACCTGCTGGAGGTGATCAAACATTTTCTAGAGAAAAATCCCTGGGACTAGCACCAAAAGCTTAGGTTCACCCTTTGGGTTGATTATATTAGAATCAAGGAAGCCCTGGGCACTTCCTCATTTCACCTAGTATATGGCTAGAGTCTTGCGTTCCCTATCAACTTACAAATCCCAGTTTTACAATTCATGCAGGAATTCAATGCCCAAGACAATATTGTGGAGGTTCACCTTTTGAACCTGGTGAGAATGGAGGAACAAAGAGACAAGGCACTAGAACATTTTGCATGTTATAAATTAGTCATCAAATGATGGTTCGACAGGAGAGCCCAATACAAAGCCTTTCAGGTTTTGGACTTAGTCCTTCTGTGGGACAAAGCCCAGGAGAAGAAAGGAAAGCACACTAAGTTTCAAAGGATCTAGCTCAGACCTTACTTAATCTCAGAGATCTGCGGGGCCAACACTTATCACCTCAGAACCATTATTGGAGAAGCCGTCCCATTGCCTATCAATGGATAGTTTCTCAAACATTACTTCAAATGATGCAGGAGGTAAGTTTCCCAAAGTTGTATTACATGTGAATATTTTCCTGCCTGTAAATATTTTCCTGGCACTCCTTGGGAGTGTTTGTCCTTGTAAATAGTTGTTGGAAGTCTTCTGGGGCCATCTTCTTTCCTTTTGCTTTATTTCCTTTGGTTTCTTTGTTTTCTTTGCATGTCTTGTTTTTTAGGTTTCTGACATATTGCCCCCTTCTTGTAGACATGTATGCTTTGCATGACATCTAGTCCCTAGAATGGTGCCTTATGCATTTTTGTTAGTCCAGAATCTATTGTTAGCATGGTGGAATTTGTCTGCACTCCAGAGTTATTTTGTACACATAGTAAGAGGTTATGGGTAATGTTCATCGGATTCATATCTCGAAATTCTTGACATAATTTAACAGAAAATCTAAGAAGCAAGTAATCGTATGATCTTTGAGAGTAGACCGGTTGCACTAGTTATTAGCCAAGTCTAAAAATCAAAAGAATATCTCGAGTCTGGAATGTCTCTCCCATTCAACAAATTAAAATAGATGGCAAGGTTAAAGAAGTACCACCGTAAAAATTAGCTATGCTTAAGGTTCACGGTGAAAGAAGTACTGCCTTCGCCATCTTCAAAAGAAAAGAAAGAAAACTAGAGAATAGAGAATTTTTGGATCTGGGGGATCGTGCAAGATATAGTGATTTTGGTCTGATGTACTCAGTGCCCTCTCTCTACTTCTCCCAGAAATCATCGACTTGATTTTCTTCCAAAGCACACACTTCACAACTGACAAGAGATTGAAGGATTGAATCATGATGACTCGGGTTTTCTCAGACACCTCGCATCTTGCAAGTGAAATGCTCCAAGTAAAGATGAGTTCCAATTTTCTAACCAATGATTCTATAGTTCTCAAATGCACTAAGGCATTCGCCCCAATGATTCACCATTTTTTATGCCCTGCATACCCGTCCCTACATTTTGTGGGCAAAATGTTGGGTCCCTCTTTTTTCTTTTGTCCTTGTTCCTTTTTCTTTTGTTTTCCCCCGACCTTTGCCTCCATGGGGCCATTGTTTTCTTTTCTTTTTGGTTTCTCTCCCTCCCAGCTGGATTCTAGACTCCAATATTCTTTTCCATTGCTTCCTCTTTAGTTAGAAGGTGTGGTTGCGTGGTTCCTCGGGCCTGGAGTCCAAAGGTTTTCCTTTTCTCGGGACTTGCGAAAGGAAGCAATGCATTTTAACCTAAGGGTATAAATGAGGTTTCACTTGTCATTTTTACATTTACCGCAAAAAAATTACCCTCAGAAAATTAAGAGTGATCAAGAGAGATTTGTGCAAATTACCAGTGAGCTAAGTACGTTTGCTTTGAGTGTTTAACGATGAAGTTGCTGTTTGAGCTTGTGCGTGCTTCTAGTTATCCCTTAGGGTCTTCGATGTTCATGGTCCATGAAGATATCTATTTGTAGAGAACCTCCTGTGCCCTTCCCTTTTCATTCTTTGTGTTTAAGGTAGGCCCTTCTAGTTCTCTTTGTTTCTTTTTGTTTTCTTTGTTCTTTTTGTGTCTGGTTTTGTTTTGGCTTTGTTTGCTTTTTATCTTTTGATCTTCGTCATCACCTCCCGTTGGTGGGATGGCTTTGCAGGAAGGTTTTCGTGCTATATTTTATGTACATTTGTAGATAGCATAAGATTCTCTGTTAAGTAGTTATAAAATGGTGTGAATTAGTTGTAAATCTCTGTTAGTTGTTAGTAGTCCATAGGTTAGCGAGTTGTCTGCTGTAAATTTTCTATTTTGTGGCTTCCTATGTAAATTTGGTTAGTTAGTGTGTCTCTGTATAGTTTTTATATTCTATCGAGTCCAACCTGCCCCTTTGGCAAGCTCGCCATGCCCTCTATACTGATAGACCCAATTTTAGCTCTCCCACCTAGTTCTTGCCAAACTCAAACTCGACACCTCACCGGTTCGAGTTACAAATTTTCTTTCTCCTTCCATCTCTTTGGCATTGATGACGGGATTAAATTCCCCAATGTATGAGAATTTAAAATGAACCCAAGTGGCATTCATTTCTTCTGTGTCAAGACATCTTTCACCATTAAGTGCCATTACTCCGTTTATTGCATGACCATGTGACAACCCATGTCAGCCTAGTACGGCTCACTGCTCGATCATTTCAATAATGGCTAGTTCTCTGGTCGCTGAAAATTTTTGCCACCAGGGTGAAGTTTTGCAAATTCATTATTCTTTGAGCGTAAGCTCCCAGACTCTGGAATTCTGGGTCCAAAGTTTTGTATTCATTCACAATGATCTACGTCCAGGTTCCCCAGAGCTGACCAAGCATTGTCATGTAGTTAATAAGGGTCAAAAGGTAGGTGATCTAGATAAGGTATGTCAGGTGGAAGAGATGTATCTGACAAATGATTCCCCTAAGGTGCCGCTCTTGCATTAACTACCTGGTACACATCAAAGACATGGAGCCACAATTTGCATTTATGATGCATGTAGCCTAGGATACCGAGACAATCAGATTTCTTCTATAAACTATCTCGACACTCTTCTCTAGGCCGATTCTGCCAGATTTCTCCTCTTATCTTCTTCTTTTGTCTTGTCAGACCTCTACACATCCCGAGGTGATTGTAAGTGGTGTACGTAGTACCAACCAAAGGATAATGTATTATATTTATCAAGTGTACAGTTAGATTAGGTTAATTTTTAGGTCAAACTTTGTGTAGAAATAAGAAGTTTGAAACCATAACAAGGGTCGACAAAATTGATGATTTTGCAGTCCAGCAAGTAATAGAAACATAGTATGTTGCTTTTAGTTGTTTTAAGGAGCTCAATGCTTAGCTGTTCTTAGTAGCTTAGAATGCTCCCTTGGAGCCATGAATGTACTCGCCAGTGATGCTGGAACCATTTGAGTTAATGAAGAAGGAAGAACATCTTGTGGCTGCATGTTATGTGTTGTTCTGATCTCCAAATTAACGATATATTTTGTTCAATATGTTTTCTTATGTCCTTTGGTCCTATGTTTTAGTTTAGATTAATGATCTTATCTCCCCTTGCTACTGAATGCATGTGAATCACTGTTTCTTTATGTATTTGGTATTTAGTGTAGTTTCTTGCATTAGAGCATTGTTTGATGTTGGAATATATATTGCATAACTATAGGTAGAAACATCTATCTAACCTTGATTGATCTTTTGCAATTTCTTTATTAATTCCAAATGCTTGCAGGAAACCCCATCCTTTTGAAATCCCCGAGAAGATGAGTAAAAACCATCTATCCCATCAAACAACAGTCACCTGCCCAAATTAGCTCCCCCGCATCATCGAGACCCAACTACTAGGTGCTTGGAGGCTAGGAGAATTCATTCTCTTGCAAACCTCTTTAGGCGTAGTTGGCCGGTACCCTAGTACCCAGTGACAACTTATCTCTATTGACGAAACCGGTCACAAAGCCCCGTCAACAATTTATTCATGTATTTGAGAATAATATTATTGATGTTTTTTCCCTTTACAAGGTTTTCCACATAAATCAAGTTTTCCATGTAATTATAATTGATATATTTTTCATGTTCATATATTTCAATAATTACAAGTTTTAAGTAAGTTTGGTGGAACTTGTTTAAAGGTTTTTAAAAGTTATAATTTATGGACAACTGATCCAACCCCCCCTCTCCATTGTCTTGTACATTCAACACCCCTATCATTTGTGTGGGTTTTCTAACCCCTCTGGGATACCAAACATTATTATTTTACCTTTTTTGGGCATCTAATATATTTGTTTAACATCTTGTAAATCACTTGTCCAAGATAAAATCATAAAGTACTAACCTCTCTATTAGTAGTTAAGAGAAAATAATCTCTATTATGATGTCTTCTTTTTCCCCCTATGATCTCCTAGCCTCTAATGGTAGCCATAGTTCCTTTCCCTACCTTTCAAGATATATGAGGAAAGCCACCCTTTCTCCACATACCTCCCACTTAGGTTTCTCACTGCCCCACATTTTTTTTTTCCCTCACCAACCCATTTAGTAGTGGAAAGTAGGCCATTATGCAAGAACCTACTAATGCATCAATAATTCCTTACCTTTTTAATAGTAACCCTAATTACTCTCCCTATCCCTTCACTAGTAAGAGGAAAGTGAATCATGGTGAGTGATCCAACTTGTAATTTAGAGTCTATCAATCCATTTTAATTTGTAATGTCCCTCTTCATGGTCCCTATATAGATAAGGGAAATCAACCTTGGTTGGAATACCCTACCCTTCCACCTCTACCATATTTTGAGGCCCATCACCAATGAAACCAACTTATGAGAGACTAAAAAGGCCAACAATGCATTGTAGATAAAGTGAGCTTCCTTGGAGGTCCCTAATATCAAGTTTCCCACTCCTATGTGGAAACCTTTTAAATTAGAAATGTCTCTTTCTCCTTTGCCTCCCACTACTAGTTTTTCAGATGTGGCTCTCGCTATCCCTTATTAGATCCAAACTAAGAAGAACTCTGAAAGGTTTCGATTAATACTAACTCCATCAATAAATTATCCTCTTCCTAAAATATTTTATGTGCCTCATATCTTCAATCCTTTGATAATTATTGATGCTAGTTGACGATGGTGTAAATTAGATAACATAATATATGAACCCACTAAGCCAAACCATAAGCCCTAGGTACACAAAGTAAACCAAAATTATCAAATAGAGAACTTGCGCAAGAATGCACAAACATGAAATAAAAAAGATAAAGTATACCATTCACTCAAGAACACTTGACTCTATTTTCCCCCTATCTTCTAAGATCTTGTATTTGTAATGTGGGTGCTCTTAGTTTTGTAAGCACGCGCACAAAAGGCAATGGGAGAATGAAGATTGGTTGATTAATGTAAGATAATGAAAATGATAGTATAAAGGTAATAATATGAATATGATAAGATGATAGATATAGGATCTCAAAGATAAAAAGTATTCTAGGGCATAAGTTCACAAAAACATTATAGGCAGGTTGCAAATGATATGCGAAGATCTTGTTTTATAAATGTCCCATGAAAATCAAGGGCTAGGATTAAGAGGTGATAGGAGAGTGGATAGGATTAAAGATTAGGTAAGGATAATGTGAAGGATAATGAGGATTAGGTAGAGATTATTGTGAATAAAGGAGATTAAGAGGCATTAATAAATGAGTGGCTGAGATGATGTGGTGGGTAGAGGATACTGACTTTCCATAATATCTAGACATGTGAAGGTGGAAAAGTAAAATGAAGAGACAAGTGTCATTTGTCACAAGCTCAAAATTTGTGTAGTTGATACATGTGAATGAAGATGATTGGTGGGATTAGAAGAAAAAGAATCAATAAATTTATAAAATAAAGGTATTTATTCCATAAATAGGAGAAAAATGAATGATAAAAGGAATTAAATAAATAAGAATTTATTTAATTTTAGGATAGAACATGGTTAGCAAATTAGATAAATAAATAGGAATATTTATTTAAATTAAAACGTAAAAGGCTAATGAATTAATTAGATAAACAATAATGCCTATTTAATTAAGAGACATTTTAAAAAAAAAAATTTCATGAGGATATTTTTAGGTGTCAACATCAGTGTTATCTCTACCACTATGCATGTTTCTCACCCCTTTCTAGCACACCCAACATTATGTTTTTCTAATTTCCTTGAATCTAAAACCATTAATATCAATATTATTTTCCCTTTTCCCAAGAAAAAATATCAATTTCCCCCTCCTATTAATTGCAAACCCAATTTAATTTATTGTCGCTTGTAGACAACTTTCTCTCCATTTCTCAAGTAGTAGAGACTCTATGTTTTTTTTATAATTATTATTTATCTTTTTGTCATTGTGTTGATACTAAAATTTACATTTAAAGACAAACATGGGAAATTTTATGAATGTGGAACCTTGATTCATAAATTACCTCCAAGATTTATAGAAGCCAACTCTTCTAATTTTAGTTTGTTTTGCAAAGGGGAAGAGGGAAACTAAATTTAAACTAAAAGTAATAATTTATACTATGGAAATGCACTAAGAGCTAAGATATTATTATGATGTTATGAAAGAAAAACATAAGCATAAAAAAATAACATAACTAGAAACTTTTGAAAGGGAAAATTGGATGAATTAAAATATTTGATTGATGTTATTATGCCAAATATTACACAAGCTGAATGAATCATGGGTAGAAATGAATGACTCCAAAAAATATAAACATATAATGCCATAGATCTCCATTGTTGAAATATGTGAGGCAATGAATTCATAGAACATAATATTTAGATCCTTTCATGAGAAATACCTATTAGAATAAAAAAATGTTAATCCCTTTTTAATCTATTACATGCATACTTAAAGATAGACCATCCTCCATAATGAGAGGTCATCAAGTGAGGAATACAAAAAATAATTGGGCATTTTGGCAACAAAAATATGAGAGTCATGAAGAAGCACCATCTGCTTTTAATGAAAATAATAGTCACTTCCCCTTTGATTTTGTATGAATTGGGTGACTACAAAAGAATATCACTCAACCAATGCTGCAACACCTTTGTTGTGTAAAAATCCCTTTGCTCTTATGAAGCATTATGTTTACATGTGGCTCTTCTCTTTTTCTCCATTGGGACCCACTCACTGACCATCTTAAATTAAAACTTTGAGCATATAGCCTGGATCGTATGATTATCCTTTTATGTTTATTAAAAAATTTGTCCGAAGGTAACATGTGTGCCATTTGATGCATGACTTTTGAAAAGTCATGTAATAGCTCCCTTTTAATTTTTGAACTCATGTTGTGGTACCGCATAGCTATTTAAACCAATGGCATAGCAGGATAATTTTGTCAGTGGTATTTTGAATGAGGACATGCATAGTAGTGACCCACATCTTGACCCTTTTTGAATGAGGAAAATTTCTTGAAAGTAGTTTTTTAACAAAAACATGTTTATTTTCTTTTGAATTTTGCATGAAACAATAAGAGAAGACTATTGTTTCTATTGATACCTTTAAAAAATTATTTATAGTGATATCTTATATCAATTTGAAAAGATTTAGAGTCCTTCTCTATAGTTCTAGTGGTTCTCAAGGAATGTTCACCTAAAATATGAGGAACCAAAACTCTGGTTCATAGACCCAAAATTGTAAAAAAAAGAAAATGATGCTGAAAATGGAACTTAAACCTTTTGAAGGGTGAGCTACAAGGATTTCCACTATGCTACCGATGTTTTCTCCTTATTTATATTTTAATAAACTTAGACAAAATCAATAATTTATTTGAATTAGTAATTATATAGACTCTAAATCATGTAAACTGCATCTAAGACTCCAACTAAGCAAGTGGTTGAAGAATGGTTTCTACCATATATTTTCTCAATGGAATTATCTCAAATTTTGAAAATAGTTTGATCTTCTATTATTTTTAAAAAATTCATAGATATAATCCTTAGACAAAACAATCTTGTAGTTGAGAAATTCTAATGGGAGTCCTAATTGAACTAGTTGTTCAACACGTTTCTATTGTTGGACCACTTTCTCTAAATCATTCAAATGTGCCTTGAATTTTAAGGTAGCCTTATTGAAACTTAGAAACTCAGACAACCTTTGGTGTAATAAATGATAGAAATTTCTCTGTTGTAGCACTAACTTTAGTACTCAAAGATTAATAAAAAATGAACTTGAGTGCATGCTTCAAATGTGAGGCCACTTCATTTATTCATCCCAAAATGAAACATATAACTCTAAGACCATGGGGAGAACTACATATTGTTGGAATTGGTTCTGTGATAAGTTTTGACATTCATATTTTTTCATTCATGTCAACATATGTTTTAGTGGAAGTCTCAGACGGACTGGTTCTCACTAGTACAGGGAAGACTGGCAGAAGTGTACGAACACTGTATGAATGTTTCAGAACATGTGAAAATGGGGATGTATACAAGGATGGGTAGTGATCTTATATCTAAGGTCTCTTGGCTTGATATTAAAATTGGAATTAGTTACATTTTTTTTGTGAAGACTGGGTAAATAACAGTGACAAAGTTGATCTCTGAGTTTTCGAGATAACTAAGATGTGAGAACGAGTTATGATTTGCAATATTAATGCATGGAAGAAAACATTTTGGAGAATGTTACTTGTTATTTTTGGGTCATTGTGTTCTTGGTGACATCACCTAAATCATGTGATCTTGCGAAGATCTATTTGTGGCTGAATACAATGATGAAACATGTTTAGAGGATGGCGAGCATGGATTATGGATCTTGGAGTATAATTGATGTTTACTTGTGTAAGGTACCATGTGTATCTTAGAAAGGGTCTATTTAATTGTTCGTATATTGGGAAAGTGTTAACAGGCTGACCTAATTGTTTATTGTAAAACTTGTATAAAGAAAAGTTGTTTCTTGGTGAGATAGCGTGGTTGTGTAAAGAAAAAGATGTGAACTTGTATTTGTGAAGACTGTTGGATGTAGAGAAGAGGTAGTGATTATGATTAAGTTAATTGGAATTGTTTAAGCAAAGAAAGTCTCTATCTATCAGCTCACTGGTTACTGTTACTCCTATATCTATATTTTGGACAGCGAGTCTAGAAGGTGGATTTAACCTTCACATTTGGGAAGTGTGCCTTAGAAGTGAGCCTTTTGTTTCTCTTTACTCCTAACAGGGTTCGTCCTTTAACAGGGACTGTGTACTGTATGTAATAATCAACTCCTAATAGGGCTAAATTTCCTAACATGGATACTATACTTTCAGTGCATTATTTGTGGATGCTAATTCCCACTGGGGTTTTTCCCTTAACAAGGTTTCCTTAGATTTGCATTAAGTATATGATTTAATAAGTATAAAGTTTAATTTTATTTGGCTCACAAATAATTCACCACCCTCTTAGTTGTGTTGCTAGACTGTTATTTCTAACAATTGGTATCAGAGCTTGTGGTCCTTTGAGATAAAGCTTAACAACTTAAGGTGATCCTGAAGATGGCATACTATAGAAAAGATAGTCCAAAATTTGATCCTAAAAATTTTGACAGTTGGAAGAGCAAGATGAGAACTCACCTACTCTACTTGGGGATTGATTACTGAATGATTACTAAGAAGGAACAACAGATCAAGATTGAAGATTAATTAGAGACTGCAGATGCAGATGAAAAGAAGTTATTTAGTTATAATATGGTTTCTAGAGAAGCATTGATCAACACGCTCTTTGAGGGTGAATTCACAGAGGTTAAAGATTTGGATTCAACACACAAAATCTGGACAAGACTGGAGATAATAAATGAAGGAGATAAGTTTACTAAGCAAGAAAAGATGCAGAATTGGAAGACTAAGATGGAAAGTTTGAGAATGCGATATGATGAGAATGTCAGATTATATGTACAATGGGTTACAAAGGTTGTTATAGGAATTAGAAACCCAGGAGGCACATATAATGAAGAATAAGTGATCGCAAAGATTCTCAGATCTTTGACACTTGTTTAAAAAACTAAAGTGCAAATGATAGAAGAAATCCTACCTTTGTCAATGAACTTCAATAGAGAGGTGTTGATTTCTAAATTGACCAACTTTGAGGCTACAAAGCTGGGAGATACACTACATAAGGTGGAATATGCATTGAAGGCAACTGTGCACAATGAAAAAAAGGCTTTATCAAACCTTGCAAGCACCAGTAGAGATAATAGGTATGAAGATCTTGGTGAATATGCTGAGGATTGGGAAAATATAGTAGAAGAGGAAAGGAAGCTAGACAAACTTGTGGCTATGATCACAAGAAAATAAAAGAGAGGTAAGGGTAAATTTGAAGGAAATTTACCCCTAAAGTGTTTTTCATGTAATAAAATTTTTCATTTTGCATCTAGATGTCCTACAAGGGTTCCTAAGCATAAGCCTAAGTTTCATAGACCATAATATTCTAATGAAAAGGAATGTTACTAGGCTAGTGAAGGTGTGCCTAATGATGATATTGGATTTATTGCTATTAAAGATGACAAACCAATTGATGAAGAAAGAACCTTAGTTTTTCATGTTGAAAAGAGATATGAATGGGTCATTGACAATGGTTTTTCATATCATATGAATGGTGATAAAAGTAAGTTTGTTCTTCTAAATAAATATGATGGTGGTGTAGTCAGATTTGGTGATAACACTCCAAAATTGATCATAAGAGTAGGTTCAATTACTCTTTATGGTAAAACTAATACTGAAAATGTATTGCTTATTTATGGACTTAAGCACAACTTGTTGAGTGTTGGACAACTTGTAGACAAGGGATATCATTTAAAGTTCAATGATGGAAAATTTACTATCAAAAGTTAGTCAAGAGAGTTGATCACATCAGGTATGAAGTCAAGAGGTAATGTGTTTGAATTGAATACTATAGAGGATACTTGTTCTGTTGCAAAGATTGATGATAGTTGGTTATGACATAGAAGGTTTTGTCATATAAATTTTGACAACATTGTGTAAGCAAGTATGACAAATGTAGTCAGAGATTTACCAAAAATTTTGAAGCCCTCTAACACCGTGTGTAGAGAGTGTGTGACAGGGAAACAAACTAGAAGCAATTTTTAGAGAAAATCCTACTTAGCAAAGGGGAAGTTGGATCTGGTATATATAGATCTTTGTGGTCCTACAAGAACAAGATATAGAATGAGAAATGAGATTTTTTTGATTTCACAAGTAGAACCAAAAACTACTGATGAGGCATGTAAAGACAAATCCGAGACTAAAGCAATGCAGGAAGAATTGGATCAGATAGAGAAAAAACCACTTGGAAATTGGTTCCTAGACCTAAGGAAAAGAATGTTATAGGGACTAAATGGGGTTTTACAAATAAAATGAATGAAGAAGGTATGGTAGTAAGGAATAAGGCTAGAATGGTTTGTAAAGGCTACTCACAACATTAAAGCATAGAATTTGAGGAAATATTTTCTCCTATTGCAAGATTAGAAGAAGCAAGGATGTTCTATGCTTATGTAGCACACAAGAAATTTAAGGTATATTAGATGGATGCAAAATTTGCATTCCTGAATGGAGATCTAGAGGAAGAAGTCTACATTGAGAAGCCTGATGGATTTCCTTTGAAAAATGATGAAGATGTGGTTTGAAAGTTGAAAAATGCATTATGTGGACTAAAACAAGCACCTAGAGAATGGTATGATAAGTTTAACAGGCATCTACTACATCTTGTTTTCAGAAAAGGTAGTGCAGACAGTAATGTGTATTTGAGAACTAGTGAAGATGGAGTCTTTATTATTGAAGTCTTTGTTGATGACATTATTTTTGGAGGTAATGATGAAATGAGAAAGAAGTTTTATGAGGAAATGAAAAATGAATTTGAAATGTCTATGATTGGTGAAATGAAGTTCTTTCCTGGTTTGCAAATTACTCAAGACAAACATGGTATTTTCATCTCCCAAACCAAGTATCTTAAGGAATTATTGAAGAATATTGGAATGGAAGATTGTAAACTTGTTGGAACACTTATGATTACTTTTTGTAAGATTACTACTACTGATGAATCTCAAAGTGTATTTTCAACAAAGTACAAATCCATGATTGGAGGTTTACAATATCTAACTCACACTAGACCAGACATTGCTAATGTTTTTGGAATTGTTGCAAGGTTTTAAGTAGATCCTAAAGAGACTCATCTTTTTTCAACTAAGAGGATAATCAAATATATGAAGGGAACACTAGAATATGGCTTCTGGTATGAAAATTTTGATAATTTTACTTTGCATGCTTATATTGATGTTGATTGGGCAGGAAGTGTTGAAGATAGGAAGAACACAAGTGGTGGTGCATTTTTCCTTGGAAAAAGGTTAGTTTCATAGTTAAGTAAGAAGAATGATTATATAGCTCAGTCTACTGCTAAATTAGAGTATGTAGCTACTCCTATAAATTATACATAGATTGTGTGGATGAGACAAATACTGAAGGATATTGGGATTACTTTTGAAGAACCAATAGTTATACATTGTGATAATACAAGCGCAGTGAAAATGTCAAAGAATCTTGTTATTCATTCAAAAACCAAACACATTTAAATAAAATATCACTTTTTGAGAGACATGGTTGCAGAAAAGGAAGTCAGATTGGAGTACATCAATACAAAGGATCAAATAGTAGATATATTCACAAAACCTTTTCCAAAAGATGCCTTTGAGTATCTTAGAGGTATACTTGGGGTGGGAAAATCTCCTTGAAAGAATTAAATGATGTAGAAATGACTCTATCCAGTAGCTATTAGAGCTGTATCAATCACTAGACTTGAAGCTTGGATGCACTCCTTAGGGGGAGTGATCGCAGAACATATCAAGACATAATTGGGTGCTCACCTAGTCATTGAAGGCATGAATATTTTAAAAAGATACACCTTGTAGAGGTGGGATGGTTAGAGAAGGAAGATAGATATGGCACCCTTTTCCATTGATGTCAAAGGGGGAGTGATATAAGTAGAAAATCCCTATTGTTTTAGGGGGAGCTATGAACATGATATTGAGAAGATAGTATTAAGAAGGATACAATTTGGGTTGACAGATTTTATCGTATGTTGCCATCAGTGCAAAAGGGGGAGATTTTTGGAATTGGTTCTATGATAGGTGTTGGCATTCATGTCTTGCCATTGATGTCAATATATGTTTCAGTGGAAGTCTTAGACAGACTGGTTATCACTGGTACAGGGAAGACTGACATAAGTGTACAGACACTGTACGATATTTCAGAGCATGTGAGAATGGGGATGTATAAAAGGATGAGTAGTGATCTTATATCTTAGGTTTCTTGGCTTGATCTTACTGTTGGCATTAGTTACAATTGTTTTTGTGAAGACTAGGTAAAAAAAAGTGACAGAGTTGATCTCTGAGCTTTTGAGATAACTTGGAAGGACAAGTTATGATTTGAGAGCTTAAGGTATAGAAGAAGAAATGTTGGAGAGTGTTACTTGTGATTTTTGGGTCGATGTGTTCTTGGTGACGTTAGATGAAGTGTGTGATCTATTTTTGGCCAACTACAATGATGAAACATGTTTAGAGGATGATGATCGTGGATTATGGATCTTGGAGTATCATTGATGAGTTATAATTGATGTTTACTTGTGTAAGGTACCATGTGTATATTATCAAGGGTCTATTTAAATGTTTTTATTTTGGGAAAGTCTTAACATGCTGACCTAATTATTTATTGTAAAACTTGTATAAAGGAAAGTTGTTTCTTAGTAAGATAGTGTGGTTGTGAAAAGAAAAAGATGCAAAATTCTATTTGTTAAGTCTACTAGATGTAGAGAACAGGTAGTGATTGTGATGAACTTCATTGGAATTTTTTAATAAAAGCAAGTTGCTATCAGTCAGTTCACTGGTTATTGTTACTCCTATATCTATATTTTAGATAGTGAGTCCAGAAGGTGGATTAACCTTCACATTTGGGCAGTGTACCTGGGTGGTGAGACTTTTGTTTCTCTTGACTCCTAATAGGGTATGTCCTTTAATAGGGACTGTGTACTGTATGTAATTATCAGCACCTAACAGGGCTAAATCTCCTAACATGGATACTATACTTTCAGTGCATTATTTGTTAGTGCTAATTCCCACTGGGATTTTTCCTTAACAAGGTTTCCTCGACAAAAAAATCTTGTTTTATGGTGTTACATTTGTTATGTTCAGATTTGCATTAAGTATATGAATTACTAAGTAAAAAGTTTAATTTTATTTGTCTTACAACTGATTCATCCCCCTCTCAGTTGTGTTGGCAGACTGTTATTGCTAACACATATGCATGTGGTCACTAAGCTACTTATTTTTTTAGTTGCAAAATAAACTGTTAATCCTTATCATGAAGTTCTTGTTACAATTGTTGGTGATAAGTCATGAAGAAGTGAGAAAGGTTACTCTCTCTCTCTCTCTCTAAGGGGTCATGCTAGTGGTCCTTCTAAATTACAAACCACACTTTGAAAATGTTTCTCATATTATTTTAATGAATCATTATTTTCTTGCATTATTTCTATCATTTTTCTCACATTTTCTATCAAGGCATCTTGAGAGTAAAAATTTATAAAAATAACGCTTATTTTTTTAGACTTCTTATTATGCTCTAGGAATTATTCAATATAACACTTTAAAAAATTTCCTTTAATAGTTCTACAATTTCATATAATTAGTAATGATCATTATCAATACCATCCCTTCACGAATAAAAGTATATGATAAATAGATGTTTGCTCCATCCTTGGTTTCTTTCTAAACATGTAGATCTTAGTCCTATTTATAAAATTTTTTGTAGGGTTGAAAGTGTTTTCAGTTCATATTTAGGTGTCTCTTTCTAGAAAGAAAGAATTAATTATAGAGTGTTACCTCTCTTGGAGCAATCAAGTCATTTCACAAGAAGACATGAGAATTGTTCAATGATATAAGAGTGAGAATTGTACATTGTGGGGGAAATAATAGCCAATGTTACATTTACATTTGAACCATCCTTAGTGGGGAGATAAGTCAAAGGGGAGATTCTCTCAAATAATCTGAGAAGGTGTTTTATAATTGGATGTATATGTTGGAGATTTGATTATGAGTAGTTGATTGATTGTATGTTTGTCATTGATGACAACATATAATACACAGTAGTAATTTTGTATGCACTTACCCAAATGATGATATGAAGACTTGCATGGATAGATACATGTTGTTGACATGTTTATTATGTTATGTTCATACACGCAGACCCAGATATCATGTTTCAGTAAAGTTATGTAATTTTGTTATTGGCAGTTATAGTTCTGGAAGT
Organism: Thuja plicata; assembly: GCA_018584345.1. Classification (NCBI taxonomy): domain Eukaryota; kingdom Viridiplantae; phylum Streptophyta; class Pinopsida; order Cupressales; family Cupressaceae; genus Thuja; species Thuja plicata. The sequence goes on along the minus strand of MU228122.1, from coordinate 56,802 downwards.
GTAACAATTTAGGGCCAATGTATATCACATGTTTCTTGAGTTGTGCCTATATCCTGTATATGTGTGTGTATATTCATGTTTAGTTATGAGTTGATGATATTAATCCAAAGGTGCCAAACATGTTTCAAGAAGATTACAAAGTTAGACTAAAATTGGTGAGGCCAACTTAGTGAAGTGTCGCATCTATTTGGTTTATACTTGCGCGGTTATAATTATGCTTGCGTGCTTAGTAGAGTCGAAAAGAATGTAATGAAGAGTTGTCTCATAGGTCCCATGATCTTATACCATGAGGAAGATACTTATAACAAGTCAAAGGTGACACACTAAGTGTGAATGATACAAAAAGATAAGAAAGATGTACAAAGTAGATTATCAGAGTTGGTTGATTCATCAAGAGTCTATGTGAAGAAGAAGTGAAAGATTGCAATACACTGGAATTGATCAAGACAACAGGTCCACTCTATAGTTCATCATCAGATATAGTGCATATCTATTATTTAGAAGGTTGTAGCCTTCACCATCAAGCAGTGAGCTTTTGGACAGTGAGTCCACCACCCCTAACAGGGTTATTTGTAAAAGAATCCTAACAGGGTCTGACCCTTAACCAGGTCACTATACTTATTGC